>MU223739.1:1625362-1648057 GCA_018584345.1 Thuja plicata
AAAATAACCTTTTCCACTGAATAGCACACTGAACCAGCTTTCTGACGATATCTCGTTTGCCGAAAAAGGAGTTCGGATGAGCCAGATATGACTCCCGGAAGGCAAAACAAGACATCAGACTTCAACAGAAAAAAATGCTATTGAAACAGTGGAATCAAAAACCCTAATCTCCACCATCGGAAAGTGCTCAGAAAGAGATTTTCGACGGTATATAGAAGTCAGAAAAAGACCCCCGTATGCTCCCTGTAGAGCGAAAAAGGCCCAGGTACCCCCAAAAAGGCAAAAAAGAGTGCAAATAGGCCCCAGGGGCTAAAAATATTGGGCCCCCGGGTGCATGGCGCGTGCTGGGGGCTTAACCCTAAGCCGCGGGCACCCATATGACTAGGGGCCAATAGCATAAGCCCGCAGGGGTTTTAAAATCCTGCCACCACTGTTTAAAAGGCGCCGCTCGGGCGGCGGTTGCGGAAGCTCAGCCGCAGGCAGCAGACAGTGGAGGAGCCAGTGGGGGGGCCATGGAGGGGCAGCTCAGCGGCGGCAGCGGCGCAGGGGGCCTGGCGGTGGGCCGGCGGAGCTCGGGGAGCCAAGTTGCGGGGAGCGCTGAGCAAAGGAGGGCGCCAGAGGAGCTGCCGGTGGCCCTTTGGCGGTGTGGCGGCGGCTGAAATCAAAAAACACTGGCTGCGTTAAACAAACGCATAAAAAAATGATTTTTGAACGATTTTTTCTCGTAAACCGTGTCCATACGGCCCGTAGGAGGCCGAAAAAATTCTCCAGAGCCCCGGTGTCCAAATCAGACAATCTTTATATGGATTCTGGGGTTTTTGGGCCTTCTGGACGCAATGGAAGTGTTCGTTTGGGCCCAAAATGCCTCAAAAAATAGAGACCCCCCAGAACCACTAAAAGAAGTTGAAAAAGCTTCTGAAACCCTCTGTGCTTCAATAAAATAGGAACAGCGAACAGCGAACAGCAGATCAGCTCTGATACTATATTAGATTTGATAACCATCAAATCTTCCCAAGAACACCTGCATGCAAAGACTGCTACAAGAATGAAGACAAAAGAGAAAGAGAGCTATGGCGGCCGATAGGCCAGAGACATCAAATTCATTTTGAAAGAAAATAATCTATATTATCAACAATAGAATTACAATAAGATGTGAAAACTCTGTTATGATAAACTAAGAGGTGAATCCTTATAAAGGAATCACGAAACCCTAAAAGGGAAACCCTAAGGTTAGCTGAAGAAAACTAGAGTGAATAGGGAAGTTACTAATTAGATCATAATGATTTAAATTAGTAACTCGATAGACTATTACTCTAACAGATTTTACACCTACTCCAAGCACTCCTTCAAATTCCTCCTACAGGCAAGATCCAACCTTTTCTGAAAGAAATCTCATTCACATCCTCTCAGAGAAAAATCAATTCTCTCTTCTCTAAACTATAGCAATATTCTATCAAAGATAAAGCCTCTCCTCCAATTAAAATTTCCTATGCCAACTCCCCAGACACAGGAAATTTTTTCTTGTAAATAGAATGGAGGAGGTGGTTGCACAGGTAATCCAACCAATGCAACCATCCCAACTATCCATTAGTTAATAATTAGGCTTGAACAATGTTATTAAAGTCTTTCCGGGAAGAGATATAACTATACTTACCTATTACCATAATCTAATATATGTTTCCTTTATTTAAGGAAGGTAATAGTAGTTATTGTTTCCAACACATTTACCATACCAATAACTTATTTAGTTGTTATACTATAATGCAATAATTACTTACTCACCAACAATTATATAAATATATGTATGCATATGCATATGTGTGCACCCATATGCCTATGTGTACATATATTATTATTATTATAAATATTATTGAAAACATAATATTATTATTATAAAACATATTATTTATTCATACACTAATCCATATTCTTTACAAAATACAATAGTGATATATATAAGGTGAAACTTACCACTATTATTAGAACAATTATTATTAATGTTGCCATAGACATCTTTTATTATGAATATTATAAAACATTATTAATACCATAATTTATTTATTATTATTGGTATTAAAATCACATGATTTAATCACATACTAACTTGTTCCTAACAAGATATGCTAGTACATAAGTATCTAATAATAAAGATAAATTAGTAAATCATACAATAATTCACATCAATAATCTACTAACAAAATTGAACATACCATGAAGACAATTAAAGCTACCATACTCAAAACCTCATTCTCAAAGAATGTAAAAGACAAGAAACCAACTACAAGATCCACAAAACCAACAAACTGAGAGGACATAGAAATACATCATCCCTACAAGGGACTGACTCAGGAACTCCCGCACCTAAAGGTAAAATGATCAAAGGCAGAGTTCCTTCCTGTGGAACCTGGTGATATCTTTGTAACAACAATAATGATCAAGGATTTTGAGGGATTTCTCAGACCTGTGAAGCTAGGTGGAGATGATACCCAGTACCTGCACTCCTACATCACCAAGAAGAGATACATGGATACATATGGATATACATACAAATCAGATATATGCAAGCAGATGACCAGGATTGATACATCATGTGGACCTCACTAAGTGAGTAACTATGACTTCATCCTGAGTCATGAAAACACATTAGACACATATTCATGAAACATAAAACATCATGATAATGGTTAGATTCAAATCCTTGGGTTAGATCCATAAAACATATAAAAATAGATGGTTTTCTAATCTCATAAACATATAAATGATAACCATAAATGAGTATATCAATTATCTGATAAACATATCATCATCCACAAAACATAAATGTAAATGTATAGTTCTAACCATCATAATAGAATGTCCAAATCAGAAATTCTAAGTATCGCCGTAGGAGAGGGTATTACATCCTCCCCCCTAGAGCTAGGCTTACTCCTGGAAGCCTACAAATAGATATGGATAAGCATCTCTAAGTCTAGAAGAATCCTCCCATGTAGCAAAGGAATCATCATTGGGGTCCTATTGGACCCTTGCCTGATCTATGGTGCGACCCCTAAGGGTCAGTGTCCACTGCTGCAAAATAAATACCGACTCTAAAGCTAGCTGCCTGTCTGCTACCTGTAATGCATTCCAATCAAAAACATGACTCACATCAAGAATATATTTTCTAAGAACTGAAACATGAAATACATCATAAATATGAGAAAGGTTGGGTGGCAAGGCAAGCCAATAAGCTACTAGTCATATCCTCTCTAGGACTTCAAAAGGGCCAACAAATCAGGGTGCCAACTTGAAGCCGTTTCTGTAATGGATTGGACTCTTTCATGGATGCACCCTCAAAAAAACTCTATCACCAAGAGCAAAGTGTACATCAGTCTTGTGAGCATCGACATACTTCTTCTACCTATCCTAGGCTGTCAAAATATGCTCTCTGATATGCTTAAACTACTACTCCATATCCTGCAACATCTCAGGGCCTAGAAGTACCCTATCCTCCAATTGGTCCCAACTTAAGGGAGTGCGGCATAGATAGCCATACAAAGCCTGGAAAGGGGACATACCTATGGAATTGTGATAACCATTATTATAAGAAAACACCACCAAATATAGATATTCTTCCCAATGGGTTTGCTTGTCCATAACATACATTCTAAGCATATCCTCAAGAACCTGATTGACTCATTCTATCTACCCATCTATCTCAGGGTGATAGGCTGAACTGAAGTTGAGTTGAGTCCCTATAGTGTGCTGAAGTGAAGTCCAAAGAGTTGATGTGAATACTGGATCATGATCAGATATGATTTTCCTAGGAATACCATGGATTCTCACAATGTCCTTCATGAATACTCTGGCTACAGAAGCTACTGAGTAGGAGGACTACATGAGAGAAAATTGGGCTACCTTAGTGAGTCTATCAACTATTACCATGATAGCATCATGTCTCCTGGGAGTAACTGGAAGTACCACAATAAAATCCATGGAAATAATGTCCCATTTCCATTATGGCACTAGGTGAGGTTGCAAAAGGCCAGTGGGATGTTGATGCTCTGCTTTCACTCTCTGACATTCCAAACATCTAGCCACATAGTCTACAATATCTCTCTTGATTCCTAACCAATAGTACAATTGGCGTAGGTCAACATACATTTTCTTCACCCTAGGATGTGTCAAATAGGGAGCCTTGTGGCTTTCTAAAAGGATAAGCACACGAAGATCTCCTACCATGGGCACATAGATTCTATTTTGTTGTCACAAAAACCCAAGGGTATCTAAGGAATATCCTAAGAAGTGACCTTCCAAGGGTCTTCCTGACTCTATTTCTATCTTAACCTCCTGAAACCAAGAGTCAAAAGTGAGAGCCTCCCTGATTCTTTTCTCCAAACATGTGCTTAGGGATAGTGTTGATAAAACATGTCTGCGCCTACTCAAAGCATTTGCCACCACATTCATCTTCCCTTGGATGTACATAACCTCAAACTCATATTCACATAAGAATTCCATCCACCTACGTTGCCTAGCATTAAGGTTAGGTTAAAAAAGATATATTGAAGGCTTCGATGATCTATTTGGAGTTCAAACTTGTGACCCAATAGAAAGTGTTGCCACTTTACCAAGGCATGAACTACTACCGCAAGTTCTAGATCATGGGTGGAGTAGTTGAGCTCATGACCTTTAAGCTTCCTAGATTCATAAGCCACAACTTGTCCTTCTTGCATAAGAACCACCCCAATCCCTTCTAGTGAGGCATCTGTGCAAACTACAAAGTTTCCTGATGGTTCAGGAACCACCAAAATTGGAGCACTGGTTAATCTTTCCTTCAAACATTGGAAAGTGGCCTCACATTTTTTTGACCAAACAAACTTATTTCCTTTCCTTTGCAAGGAAGTAATGGGATGAGCTATTCGAGAGAAATCTCTAAAAAATTGTCTATAATACCCAGCTAGTCCCATAAAGCTGCAAACTTTAGGGACATTAGTCAAAGTTGGCCACTCCACTATGACTTGAATTTAGGTGGGATCGACAGTTATGCCATTTCCTGAAATGATGTGTCCAAGATATTTAACCTCTATCTGGAAGAATTCACACTTTTCTACGTTGGTATAAAATTGATCTTCTCTAGGGCACTGCAATACTTGGCAAAGATGAACCTCATGTTCTGCAGGAGTTTTGGAGAACACTAATATATTATCTAAGGATACTATCACAAATTTATCCAAGTAGGTTTTGAAAACCCCATTCATTAAGCTCATGAATATAGAAGAAGCATTTGTTAACCCAAATGGTACCACGGTAAAATCATAGTGACCATACCTGGTGTGGAAGGTTGTTTGATGAATATCGACTTCCTGAATTCTAAGTTGATGGTATCCTGACTTGAGATCAATTTTTGAAAATAATTTTGCCTCTTTCATTTGATCAAATAGATCGTCAATGTGGGGTAAGGGATACAGATTCTTGATTGTGACTTTGTTGAGTTGATGATATTCAATGCACAATCTAAGAGAGCCATCTTTCTTCTTCACAAATATTACTGGAGCACCCCATGGTGACACAGTGGGTCTGATAAATGCTTTTTTCAAGAGCCCTTCCAACTGAAGCTTAAGTTCCTCAAGTTCCTATGTGGTCATATGGTACAAAGCTTTGGAGATTGGTTCTTCTCCTAGAACAAACTCAATTTGGAATTCAATGTCCCTCTTGGGAGGCATTCCTAGAATTTCCTTGGGAAAAAATCCAAGTACTCCTATAATAGGGGATGATCTAATGATACATCCCTACTTTCCCTTTGGTCCAAGTCCTCTACTGAGACTACAAATAATTGGCATCCTTTGTGCATGCACCTATTAAGCAGCATCGCAAAAATCATACGCAGAGAGATGGGTCATTGCACCCCAAAAATATTCTTAGGTTCTCCTAAATCATCTGAACATTGAATTCTTTTGTTTCTACAATCCAAAGATTCTTTGTGAGCTTCCAACCAGTCCATACCCAAAACTACTCCAGACAAGCCTAGAGGAATTACTCAGAGATCTACTAAGGTGGAAAAAGGTCCAAGTTATAACTTGCAACTATGGACACAAGAGTCAGAGGTTATCCTTGTCCTAGAGGCTAGCTCAACCTGCCACCTATCTTCCTGTCTTACTTCCTTTAGCCCACATTTCTCTACTAAACAAGGTGAAATAAAAGAATCTATTTCTCCTGAATCAAATAGTATAGTGGTAGATACACCCCTTAACAAACCTGGGGTTTCGATGACTGATCCCTAATGATTGGCTTGTCTGTGGTCTAATGTGGAAAATACTCAGTGAGCCCTACCTGTATTACCTACTATTGGTTCTGAAGAGGCCTGTCTATAGCTGACTGTTGGGGAAGATTTCTAAGGGAAATTAACTGCAATGTGACCATGTTGGCCACAAGAGTAACATCTGGTGTTCTTAAAAAAATTCCTTCCTATGGAAGGTGCACTGGACTGCTGATAGCTACCCTGACTAGAGTTTTAAGGCATACTTCGAGCTGGCTAAGGGTTTGGGTATCGCTTTGCATGCTACCAATTGTGAGAATTGCTAGATTGAGAACCCACATTTTTATTGTTATTTCCATTGTAATTTTTGTTGTTGATGCTATGCAATTTTCTTTTCTGGTGGTTCTGATTTCCTTTGGGATGATATTTTTTAGGTCCAGGTGCTCCTTAAGATGGATTCCCTTAGAAACCTGACCCGGCCTGAAAGGCATTACCCCCTTGGCCACCTATTTGACCTCCTAACCCCAAGGCTACATTATGTTCCTCAAGACAAGCCTTGATGACCGCATCATTAACTATTTGGGGTTCCAACAATCATACACTACCGGCCAAGCGACTGTTGAGTCCTCTAAGGAAGTGTTGAGTTGGCATGGTTTCATCATCCTTATATCCTGAGTGTGGATTGATTTCCAAGAAATTCCTCTCATAGTCATCAACTAACATAGTTAGCTGCCTTAGGTTGTGAAACTCTTCATCTCTTTCCCATCTCTAGTGGTCAGAAAGAAATTTGGCTTGAAAGAGTTCTAGGAATAGTTCCCATGAATAGTTACCAAGTAGATGTAGAGTCTCTAAGAGGAATGAATGCAAATTTGGCTTTGGAGTTGCTACTATAACGATGCATGGAGAAAAGCCTTTCCAAGTCTAGCAACCAAGTTTCAACGGTAGATCTACCTTGAGTTCCCCTAAAGGGGTTAGTCTTATTCCTAAGGAGGTCTCGCATGTGAGAAGCATGCAAAGCATCTTCTTCCATTTCTTGATCTCTCCTCCTAGGACTCCTTTCCCTTTCCTCATGGTGAGTGTTAGTCTCCCCATGGTGACCTCTATCCTTCCCTGCATCTAACCTCTAAAGAATTTGTTGTAGGAGTTCTTTTACTTGAGCCCCTTGAAACCTCCTGATTGATTATTAGATTGATCCCCCCTACCCTCATATTTTTCTTCTTCATGAGAAATCTCTTATTAAGATATAGGAGGGGTATTTTGGGCACCTCCCCTTCTACTAAGGGTTATACAAGGCTTCCTACCATGAGTACAAAGAAGGATAAGTTTAAGGGTCCTAGTCTATTTCTATGTTTAAGTGTTTCCTTAAATGAATAAAAAGTTTTAATAAGCATGGGCCAAACTCCCAGGGCCCCACTGTAGAAACTTAGTGCTTTGATACCAAAGATGTCATGCCCCGCAAGGGAACCAGCGAAGAGAACAAAGATTCTATTTATAAACGAAAACCTAAGTAATGATTTATGAATTTTTTTGAATTTTTAAAGAATTACATGAAAAAAACATAGTTTAACTAAGATTCCTCCAAGGTTCCATTAATAAATGCACAATTTATTTAAGTCCATTTAGTGTACTATCAACTTGATTTACTTCTTAAGCAAACTACATCTTCATTTCAATTTGCCATTTAAATCCATTTTTATTCCTAAGTATCCTTTATGAATGAGATAACTTTTAAAAATAGAATCGTCTAAATCATTTGATACATTACAAATATTACAATTGTTTTTCAATAGCTTTTCACTTAATCAACAATAATGAGAAACATACTACTTTACTTGGAATGTTACAAAGTCCTTTTCTTTTTCCAACATCATATACATAAAGTTCATGCTTTCCCTTTTCTTTTCCTAAGTCTACCCATTCCAAATACATCATTTTGAAAATACATTAATGATTACATTTCATTCATCTCCTCTTGGGAGCTAACAATAATTTTGCAAAATGAAAGATAATTACAAAGTCTTCGTTCTTCAAAACTGGAACATTAAGCAAGCACGAATCCTCAAGCACTGCATCTACAAAAGATACTTTGATAAAAATATTTACCACCCTACCATGTGGATACCAAAAGCCCCACTCCTCCATGATAGGATATAAACACCAAGGTCCACAAAGAAGGGATAGCTAGGCCATACCTAGGGTTGGGTAACCTTTCCCAAATAGAAAATGAAAGAAGAACAGAGTATAAATTCTTTTCCCAAAGGTTCTAACTCTTGGTAGAAACTCTAAGAAACAACCTGAGTGAGTGTCATCACATAGCCTTCACCCCTTGGGCTGTCCTGGTACTAGCCACTCTAGGCTCTGACCCCCAAGTAGGCACATGCAGAATCAAATGCCTTTAGTATAGATAAGTGCCATTGGATTGTACCTACGCATAGGTACCTTACCTACGCATAGGTACCTTCTCCAAATCCTATCCATAGCCTTTACTATCACTAATGGCATGGGAAAGGCATACATTAATCTATTTAGTGTTTGAAACCATTCCCATAAGTTTAATTAAATTTTCACTTGGTAAATAACTCTTCAGTCGGTTATCCTGGTTCTAGCCACTTAGGGCCCCAGACCCGCACTGAGAGCCACTCACTTAGTGTTCTTCGATTTTCTACCCTTAACCCACACATCACAAATACATCATACATGTAGTAAAAACACATCATAAACACATTTGATAATTGATTCAAAGAATAGAAAATAATAAGGTAGTTTAGGGATGTTTAGGAAAATTAGGAACATTTAGGGAGGTCGAGAATGGTCCTAATCCTCCTAGACAATCCTAATGCCTAATCATGCTTGCTACACACATCCTAACCCTATTAAAGCATCTAAATGCACCATATAACCTCCATCAAACATGTAAGGAACATATTTAAAGTTACACAAAATTTCACATGCCAAAACACAATGTTGTGCCTGAAATTTAACTAAGTCTAACTTTTTTGAAAAAACTAAAATCTAGAAGTTGCATCTTAACTCCTACAAAGTTTAAACCTATTCCAATCATCCTGAAAGGTACCTAATTTATTTATACATGTATAAATTAAAGTATCAAACTTATACTTGAATTTTATACTTGTATAAACAAACCTTTATAATACTTAATTGTATACACAAACCCTAAATGTTATACCTTAATAATACTAACTCCAAATCCACATTAAATACAACTCATAGATAATAATGACATAAACCCTAATCTAAATACAACTCGAGAGTAGATCAACAACAAAAAATTATAATACAAACTCAAGATTCTATATACGAAACAAACCCTAAATCTAAACACGGCAATGAAATATTACTAGTAACTCTGGATTGAATCAAATTGTAGGCTATGCATTTCATTCACCAAATTGCGTGATTCTTCACAGAATGATAGAACCTACAAGGTGATTGGAATATGTACATTCCTACAAAATGATAGAAAATGATAGAAAACTGCAAAACAAAACAACACCCTAGATCTGGACAAAGAAAGGTGGTGCTAAACGGGTATGGAACAGTAAGGTTGGAATAATAGTTCTAAATATTGGAAGCACTATTTGGATTATACAGACATATGAACAACCAATACATATTTAAGCATCTATTATTTTAAACTATCTCCTACCACATAGAAGACAAGACACAAGAACATAATCACAAATCTACATTGGATCCTACATTAATTCAGCCAGTAGCTATTCAATATAGCATTTCAGGAATACATGGCAACACGCACCCACAAGAGGAAGCACAATAGTTTAAGAAATAATATATCATTACTATCCTTTCCCCTGAGACTATTACACATACAATTACAACCATGTTATAATAGAATAATCCTATTTTAAATTACAGGCTCACAGTAAACAACAAGAACAAAATTGAAATGCAATCAAGCAAAAAACACTCAAGAAGGATTATCTCTAGGATAGATCCTACCTAGAGTCTAGCAAAGAGAAACAATTGGAGAGAAAATGACCTAATGATACATCCCTACATTCCCTTTGGTCCAAGTCCTCTACTGAGACTGCAAATAATTGGCATCCTTTGTGAATGCACCTCTTGAGCTGCATCACAGAAATCATACGAAGAGTGATGGGTCATTGCACCCCAAAAATATTCTTAGGTTCTCCTAAATCATCTAAACATTGAATTATTTTGTTTCTATAATCCAAAGTGGCTTTGTGATCTTCCAACCAATCCATACCCAAAACTACTCCATACGAGCCTAGAGGAATTACTCGAAGATCTACTAAGGTGGAAAAAGGTCCAAGTTCTAACTTGCAACTATGGACACAAGAGTTAGAGGTTATTCTTTTCCCGAAGGCTAGCTCAACCGACCACCTATCTTCTTTCCTTACTTCCTTCAACCCACATTTCTCTACTAAAGAAGGTGGAATAAAAGAGTATGTTTCTCCTGAATCAAATAGTATAGTGGTAGAGATACCCCTTAACAAACCTAGGGTTTCGATGATTGATCCCTAATGATTTTCTTGTACATGGTGTTAGGTGTAAAATACTTAGTGAGCCCTACCTACATTACCTACTGTTGGTTCTGAAGTGGCCTGTCTATAGGTGACTGCTGGGGAAGATTTATGAGGGAAATTAACTGCAATGTGACCATGTTGGCCACAAGAGTAACATCTGGTGTTCTTAACAAAATTCCTTCCCACGAAAGGTGCACTAGACTACTGATAGCTACCCTAAATAGAGTTTTGAGGCATACTCTGAGTTGGCTGAGGGTTCGGGTATCGCTTTTCACACTACCAATTGTGAGAATTGCTAGATTGAGAACCCCTATTTTTATTGTTATTGCCATTGTAATTGTTGTTGTTGTTGCTATGAAATTTTCTTTTCTAGTGGTTATAACTTCCTTTGGGATGATAGTTTTTAGGTCCAGGTGCTCCTTGAGATGGATTCCCTTTGAAACCTAACCTGGCCTGAAAGGCATTAACCCCTTGGCCACCTATCCGACCTCCTAACCCCAAGGCTACATTTTGTTCCTCAAGAAAAGCCTTGATGACTGCATCATTAACTGTCTGGGGTTTGAACATTCATACACTACCAACCAAGAACTTAGTTAGCTACCTTATGTTGTGAAACTCTTCGGCTCTTTCCCGTCTCCAATGGTCAGAAATAAATTTGGCTTAAAAGAGTTCTAGGAATAGTTCCCATGAAAGAGTGGTAATATCTATGTGAAGTTTCTCTCTCTTTGATTCCCACCAAGTGGATGTAGAGTCTCTAAGGTGAATGACTGCAAATCAATCTTTCAAGTTCCTGCTGTAAGGATGCATGGAGAAAAGCCTTTCCAAGTCTAGCAACCAAGTTTCAGCAGTAGATCCACCTTGAGTTCCCATAAAGGGGTTAGTCTTTGTCCCAAGGAGGTCTCTCATGTGAGAAGCATGCAAAGAATCTTCTTCCATTGCTTGATCTCTCCTCCTAGGTGTGTGTGTATATTTGGGTACCTGATAAGAGAGACACAACACATCAATAAGTCATTGCATTAGGGTAAAATGGTTAGATAAACATAAAAAACCCACTAATATCGACCTATTGCCTTCTAAATAGGAAGAGTGTGATTAGTAACATAATAGCCCTCAGATTATGCTACAATCAGTGACATATATGACCTAGCATGAAGGAATTTAGTTTAAAACAATCTAAATGATGAGAAAACATACATTCTAGCTCTAAGAATGAAGAGAAGAACAATGTAAAAGCATGGAGTATGAAGTGAAATATGAATCTAATATTAATCTAACAACATAACAGTGCATTTTTAAATATTGGGAGAAGGATCTTTTGCTCTCAAAAATGGCTTCTATTTATAGAAGAATGGGAGAGAGAGAGGGGGGAGACAAGGTTCATTTATGAGTTAAGGGACTCATTAATGGAGGTGTAAGAGCCATTAATGCCTTGGGCATTAATGAGGCATGGAGGAGACATAGGATTAAGGCATCTTCATTAATGGGGCATTAATGAAAGCCTTAAAGAAGCAAGGGGAGGGTGTAAGAGGATGGCTTGAGAAGGTGGACCTTAAGGAAAGTCAAGCTTGAGAAAGTGGACTTTCTCAGGTGGGTTGAGTTGCTAATCATTCCTTAATGGAATGTGACAACATTAGGAGGAGGGTTAGGGTAGAATTAGGATTAGTATTAGATTAGCAAAGGTGAATGGGTTGAGATGGGTTAGAAACCAAGGTAGAAGTGGTTGAGATAGGTTAGGTTGGGGTTTGAGGGAATATCAATTAAATGAATTAAACTTATTTAATTCATTCAAAAATATAGGAATTAATTATTTAAACAATTTAATTGCTTCTTAATAATTAGGGGACTATAGCCATTTTAATTAAATTAAATAGGCTAGGCGAATGGGTTAATTACAAGTGGGTAATTGATTTAGGGATATATTTAATTCCTTTATAATTAAATACTATAGCCATGTTTGATTTTGATATGATTTAAATGGTTTGAATTGATTTAAATTATATGGCTATAATAGTTAAAATAAATTAGTGATAAAAATCACCAAGGATATTAAATTGATTTGAAGAATTATGTCAAGCAGTAACAGGGTCATTTGGACATAATTGAGGGTATGATCACACTTAGGGAAAATAGGGTCCATAGTTGGAACAGACCAAATTTAGGTGGTTACACTAGGACTCCTTTACCTTTCCTCATGGTGAGTGTTAGTCTCTCCATGGTGACCTCTATCCTGCCCTGCATCTAACCTCTGAAGAATATATTGTAGGAGTTCTTGTACTTGAGCCCCCTGAAAACCTCTTGATTGATTATCAGATTGATCCCCCCTACCCTCATATTATTCTTCTTCATGAGAAATCTCTTGTTGAGATCTAGGAGGGGTATTTTGGGCACCTCCCCTTCTACTGTGGGTTATATGAGGCATCCTGCCATGAGTAAGAAGAAGGATAAGTTTAAGGGTCCTAGTCTAATTCTATGTTTAAGTGTTTCATTAAATGAATAAAAAGTTTTAATAAGCATGGGCCAAATTCCCAAGGCCCCAGTGTAGCAACTTAGTGCTCTGATACCAAAGATGTCATGCCCCGCAAGGGAACCGGGGAAGAGAACAAAGATTCTCTTTATACAAGAAAACCTAAGTAATGATTTATGAATTTTTTTGAATTTTTAAAGAATTACATGAACAAAACATAGTTTAACTAAGATTCCTCCAAGGTTCCCTTCTAAACAAATGCACAATTTATTTAAGTCCATTTAGTGTACTAGCAACTTGATTTACTTCTTAAGTAAACTACATCTCAACATTTGTAGATTCTTTATAAAGAAATACAAATTAATTTCATTTCACTTTGCCATTTAAATCCATTTTTATTCCTAAGTATCCTTTATGAATGAGATAACTTTTAAAAATAGAATCGTCTAAATCATTTGATACATTACAAATATTAAAATTGTTTTTCAATAGCTTTTCACTTGATCAACAATAATGAGAAACATACTACTTTACTTGGAATGTTACAAAGTCCTTTTATTTTTCCAACATCATATACATAAAGTTCATGCTTTCCCTTTTCTTTTCCTAAGTCTACCAATTCCAAATACATCATTTTGAAAATACATTAATGATTACATTACATTCATCTCCTCTTGGGAGGTAACAATAATTTTGCAATATGAAAGATAATTACAAAGTCTTCGTTCTTCAAAATTGGAACATTAAGAAAGTGCGAATCCTCAAGTAGTACATCCATAGAAGATACCTCGATAAAAATATTTACCACCCAACCATGTGGACACCAAAATGCCCACTCCCCTGTGCTAGGAGCTAAACACCAAGGTCCACAAAGAAGGGATAGCTAGGCCATACCTAGGGTTGGGTAACCTTTCCCAAATAGAAAATGAAAGAAGATCAAAGTATAAAGTGTTTTTCCAAAGGTTCTAAGGCTTGGTAGAAACTCTAAGCAACAACCTAAGTGAGTGTCATCACATATCCCTCATCCCTTGGGTTTTCTTTGTACTAGCCACTCCGGGCCCTGGCCCCCAAGTAGGCACATGCAGAATGGAATGCCTTTCATACAGACAAGCGTCATTTGATTGTACCTACGCATAGGTACCTTCTCCCACTCCCATCCATATACTTTACTAGCACTAATGGCATGGGTGTGGCATACACTAATCTTTTTAGTTTTTGAATCCATTCCCATAAGTTTAATTAAATTTTTACTTGTTAAATAACTCTTTAGTCGGTTATCCTGGTTCTAGCCACTTAGGGCCCCAACCCCGCACTAAGAGCCACTCACTTAGCATTCTTAGGTTTTATACCCTTAACCCACACATCAAAAATACATCATACATGTAGTAAAAACACATCATAAATACATTTGATAACTGCATCAAAGAATACAAAATAATAAGGTAGTTTAGGGATGTTTAGGAAAATTAGGAACGTTTAGGGAGGCCAAGAATGGTCCTGATCCTCCTATACAATCCTAAAGCCTAATCCTGCTTCCTATACACATCCTAACCCTATTAAAGAATCTAAATGCACCATATAACATCCATCAAAAATGTAAGGAACATATTTAAAGTTACACAAAATTTCACATGCCAAAACACAATGTTGTGCCTGAAATTTAACAAAGTCTGACTTTTTTGAAGAAACTAAAATCTAGAAGTTACAGCTAACTGCTACGAAGCTGAAACCTATTCCAATCATCCTGAAAGGTACCTAATTTCTTTATACAATTATAACTTAAAGCATAAGAAATTAAAGTATCAAACTTATACTTGAATGTTATACTTGTATAAACAACCCTTTATAATACTCAATTATATACACAAACCCTAAATGTTATACCTTAATAATACTAACTTCAACTCCACATTAAATAAACCTCACAGATAATAATGACAAAAACCCTAATCTAAATACAACTCGGGAGTAGATCAACAAAAACAAATTATAATACAAACAGAATGATAGAAAATGATAGAAAACTACAAAACAAAACAACGCCCTAGATCTGGATGAAGAAAGGTGGTGCTAAATGGTTATGGAATAGTAAGGTTGGAATAATAGTTCTAAATCCTAGAAGTGCTATTTGGATTATACAGACATGTGAACAACCAATACATATTTAAGCATCTATCATTTTAAACTATATCCTACCACATAGAAGATAAGACATAGGAACATAATCACAAATCTACATTGGATCCTACATTAATTCAGCCAGTAGGTATTCAATATAGAATTTTAGGAATACATGGAAACACACGCCCACAAGAGGAAGCACAATAGTTTAAGAAATAATATATCATAACTATCCTTTCCCCTGAGACTATTACACATACAAGTACAACCATGTTATAATAGAATAATCCTCTTTTAAATTACAAGCTCATAGTAAACAACAAGAACACAATGGAAATGCAATCAAGCAACAAACACTCAGGAAGGATTATCTCTAGGATAGATCCTACCTGGAGTCTGGTGAAGAGAAACCATTAGAGAGAAGAAGATCCAAGATTTCCAACCTACTCCAAGCACTCCTTCAAATTCCTCCTTCAGGAAAGCTCCAACCTTTTCCGAAAGAAATCTCATTCAGATCCTCTCAGAGAAAAATCAATTCTCTCATCTCTAAACTATAGCAATACTCTATGAAAGATAAAGCCTCTCCTCCAATTAAAATTTCCTATGCCAACTCCCCACACACAGGAAAGTCTTTCCTATAAATAGAATGGAGGAGGTGGTTGCACAGGTAATCCAACCAATGCAACCATCCCAACTATCCATCAGTTAATAATTAGGCATAAACAATGTTATTAAAGTCTTCCAAGAAGAGATATAACTATACTTACCTATTACCATAATCTAATATATGTTTCCTTTATTTAAGGAAGGTAATAGTAGTTATTATTTCCAACACATTTAACATACCAAAAACTTATTTAGTTGTTATACTATAATGCAATAATTACTTACTCACCAGCAATTATATAAATATGTTGTTGGAGATTTGATTCTGAACAATTGATTGATTGTATGTTTGTCATTGATGACAACATATAATACGTAGCAATACTTCTATATGTACTTATCCATATGATAAAATGAAGACTAGCGTGGATAGATACATGTTGTTGACATGTTTACTATGCTATGTTCATATACGCAAACCCATATATGATGTTTCAGTAAAGATATGTAATTCTGTTATTAACGGTTATAGGTTGACATATGTAACGTGTCTAATGAGTTGCACCTATCTTCAGGATATGCATGTGTATATTCATGATGAGTTATGAGTTGTTGATATTAATCTAAAGGTGTTAAACGTATTTCAAGAAGATTGCAAAGTTATGATTAATTTGGTGAAGCTGACTTAGTGAAGCGATGCGTCTATTTAGTTTATAATTGCATGGTTGTAATTATTCTTGCACGCTTAGTAGAGCTGACAAGGATTTTATGAAGAGTTTTCTAACAAGTCCCATGATCTCATACTTGGTGTATGTACTTAGGTCAATTGTGATAAGAAGAGTTATGAAAGCTAGAGATTAGAAAAGAAGAGCAGAGTGTTAAAGCAGCAGAGCTATATTTATCATATGTTGATAATATAGATATTAAAGTTGAAGCTTTTAGAATACAGATAATATTTTTGTAGTGCTTTATAAGAGGTTAAAACATCGACACACAAAAGGAACTGATCAGACAAGCAGTGTCACAAATAGCAGTTCACCTTGTTGATACAGTGTGTATCAAATAACCAGAAGATTGTAGCCTTCACCTCTTGGATAGTGAGTCCTTGGACAGTGAGTCCTCCACCCCTAACAGGGTTATTATAAAAGACTCCTAATAGGGTTTGACCCTTAAGCAGGTCACTATACTACTGCATTGTAATGTACAACTCCTAACAGGGTTGGAAGATCTTTTAACAGGGATCACTATAAATAGTATAGTTCTTTGTGGGTACTAATTTCCACTGGGGTTTTTACCATTTGGTTTTCCCATAACCAAATTTATGTGTTGTTTAATGTGTTATCTATATGTGCATTTACTTTTTATCAATATGGATTAATAAGTTTAAGATAAAGATTTAAAGTTTTTGATAGTCTATTCACCCCCCCTCTCAGTTATCCCTGAAGTATTCTAATAATTGTTATCAGAGCCAAGTGCCTTGAAGAGAAAGCCTAACATCTTAAGGTAGATCAAATGGCATACTTCAAGAAAGAGAGCCCTAATTTTGATGGAAAGAACTATCTAGATTAGAAGAACAAAATGATAACACATCTATAATGTGTTGTCTTTGAGATATTTGAGATTGCTACACAAGAAGTTGTAATTCCATCTCTGAAAGACCTTGCAAAGGATGACGCTACTAATAGACAAAAAGAAACATTTACCAATAATGCAATTGCCAAAGAAGCCCTAATCAGTGCCCTATCAGACAGTGAATTTTTTGAGATCAAGAAAGTTGACCAAGCCTATACCATATGGAAGTATTTGGAAGATATGTTTGAAGGAGACATCCAAGCAAAGAATGCACATAGGAAGACATGGAAGAAGAAATACAATATTCTTGAAATGTTACCTAAAGAAAAAATTAGAGCTTATAATCAGAGGATAAATGAAGCAGTATCTAGAATCAGAAACAATGGAGGAGAAATTTCATAAGAAGACATAATGGACAAATTAATGACTACATTGACAAAAGACTATGAAAGTAAAATCAACATTCTAGATGAGACCATGCAGTTTTCTAAAGACTTCAAGAGAGAGACTTTGATTAGCAAAATATTTGCATTTGAGATATCAAGATTGAAGACTGAACCTAAGAATGAAATGGCCTTCAAAGCTTCAATCCACAGTAAGAAATCCTCACACATCTCTAGTCATAATGAGAATGAAGAAATTGATGAAGAGCTAGAAGAAATAATTGCCATGATTGCTAAAAGAGAAAAGAAAGGAAAAGTAAAGTATGAAGGAAAGCTCTCATTCAAGTGTTTTTCATGCAATAAGATTGGCCACTTTGCATTTAAGTGTCCCACAAGAGTCAAGAAGTTCAGATCTAATTACAAACCTAAATATACGAAGGAATTTTACCATGTTGAAGAAGGTGTAACTGATGAAGATTCAGGAGAAGATGAAATTGGATTTGTTTCCCTTAAAGACATGGAAAGGTTTCTTGAAGATATGGATATTACAGATAAAGAAGAAGATCATGAATTAGCCCTAATTTCCAAAGCAGATGTCTAAACTGATTGGATCATTGATAGTGGATGCTCACACCACATGACAGGTGACAAAGACAGATTTGTTCATCTAGAAAAATACAAAGGTGGTATGGTTAGATTTTGAGATAACACTCCTAAACCTATCATAGGCAGAGGATCCATCACCTTGGATGGAAAGAACAAGATAGATGATGTTCTATATGTTGATGGTTTGCACCATAATATACTAAGTGTTGGACAGCTACTTGATAAAGGTTATCATCTGGAGTTCAAAGACAAAAAGTGCATTATTAGAAACAAGGATGGAGACATGATTGAATCAGGTGCTAAAACAAAAGTTAATGTTTTTCAGCTCAATTCAGATGTAAGTTGTTTTGTTGCAAAAGTAGATGACAGTTGGTTATGGCACAAGAGACTATGTCATATCAATTTTGACAATATAGTAAAGATCAGTAATGTCAAGGAAGTTAGAGACCTACCAATCATTGCAAGACTAGTTGACACAATATGCAAGGAATGTGTTATGGGTAAACATGTAAGGAGTTCATTCAGAAGCAAGAGGACCTCAGCTGAAAACAAGTTAGACTTAGTGCATACAGATTTATGTGATCCTACTCGAACAAGATCATACTATGGTGAAAGGTACTTTATTTTGTTTGTTGATTATTTTTATAGGATGATGTGGGTTGCATTCTTAAAAGAAAAGTCAAAAGCCTTTGAGAAGTTCAAAATATTCAAAGCTAAGGTTGAGAATGAATCTAGACTAAAACTAAAATGCCTAAGATTAGATAGAGGAGGAGAATTCACCTTTGACCAGTTTTGTGACTACAGTGAAGAATATGGAATAAAAAGATATTTGAGTGCCCCTAGAACACATTAGAAAAAAAGAATTGCAGAAAGGAGGAACAGGATTATACTGGATATAGCACGCACCATGATGATTGAAGGAAAAGTGGAACACACCTATTGGAGAGATGTAGTGAACATAGTAGTATATACTATCAATAGAACACAAGTGAGACTAGGTGTGGACAAGACACCCTATGAACTTTGGTTTGGTAATGTACCTATAGTAAAATACTTCAGAATAGTTGGCAGCAAGTGCTACATCAAGAGAGATGACAATGTTGGTAAGTTTGATGCTAGAATTTATGAAGGTATTTTTCTTGGTTACTCTACAAAAAGAAAAGCTTACAGATGTTTCAATTTGAGATTAAAGAAGATAATTGAAAGACACATGTTAAGATTGATGAGAAGTTTATGATTCAAGAGAGGTACTATGAATATGCACCTTTGATTGAAGAAGAACCTAGACCTAACAGTAAAGATACTATGATTGAATAAATTTTTGATTGCATTGATGTCTCATGCAATGACCCTAATTCATGCAATGAAGAACCAAAAATTATAGAGGGAGATGTCACACCTAAGGTTCCTAAATTTACATCCAGATACCACTCTAAAAATGATATCATTGGAGATCAGAGCAGCAGTATTTTGACCAGATCAAAAGCAATGAATCTAATAGAGAATGAAGAGGTATGTTTACTTTCATAGATTGAACCTTTAAGTGTTGAAGATGCTTGTAATGATTCCGATTGGAAAAATGCAATGAAAGAAGAACTAGATCAGATAATCAAGAATGAAACATGGGAATTGGTTCCTAGACCAAGTGATAAAAATATGATTGGAACAAAATAGATTTTCAGAAACAAAATGAATGAAGAAGGTACAGTAACAAGAAACAAAGCAAGATTAGTATG
The DNA here is from genome assembly GCA_018584345.1 of Thuja plicata. Lineage (NCBI taxonomy): Eukaryota > Viridiplantae > Streptophyta > Pinopsida > Cupressales > Cupressaceae > Thuja > Thuja plicata. The sequence goes on from MU223739.1 coordinate 1,645,612, forward strand.
TAAAGGATCTGCATAGAGAGAAGGAATAGATTACACTGATGCATTTGCCCCTATGAGTAGACTAGAAGCCATAAAAAATTTTTTGGCTTATGCAACATTAAAATACTTTAAAGTTTATCAAATGGATGTCAAATCAGCCTTTTTGAATGGTGACTTAAAAGAAGAAGTCTACATAGAACAGCCTAAAGGATTTAACCTTTCAAATAGACCAGACATGGTATGCAAACTAAAGAAAGCACTCTATGGACTTAAATAGGCCCCAAGACTATAGTATGAGAGATTAGATGGTTATCGCACCAAGATTGGATTCAAGAAAGGAGCGGCAGATTGCAACTTGTTCACAAGAGAAACACCTGATGGATTACTATTAGTTGCCATATTTGTTGATGACATTATCTTTGGAGGTAATGACAAACTCAGTAAAGCATTTGCAAAAGAAATGCAGAATGAATTTGAAATGAGTATGATTGGTCCTATAAAATACTCTTTGGGATTAAATGTAAAGCAAATAGATAAAGGAAAATTCATTAATCAGTCAAAATATGTGAAATAAATATTGAAAACATTCAAGATGGAGGATTGCAAGACAGTATGCACTCCTATGATCACAAGAAGTAAACTTTCAATAGATGATGACTCCACAGTAGTTGATAAAACATTGTATAAATCTATGATTGGAAAGCTTATTTATCTAACTCAATCAAGACTTGACATATCTAATGCAGTTGGCATTGTTGGAAGATTTGTAGTTGAACCCAAGCATAATCACCTAATGGAAATCAAGAGGATTCAGATATCTTAAGGGAACTATAGACTATGGTTTATGGTATCCTAAATCAGAGAATACACAACTCCATGTGTATACTTATGCAGATTGGGCAGGTTGTATTGATGATAGAAGGAGGACTTCAGGAGGAGAAGTATTTCTTGGAGAAAGGTTGGTATCTTGGACAAGAAAGAAGAAAAATTGTATTTCTCAGTCAATGACAGAGGTAGAATATGTTGCAGCAGCACTAAATTGTACAACAATTGTTTGGATCAAGAAGATGGTTAAAGACTTTGGTACTTAGGTTGACTATCCTGTTGTTATTCATTGTGACAACACTAGTACTATTAACATGTCTAAGAACCCTTTGATGCATGCAAAGACAAAACACATAGAGATCAAGTATCTTTTTCTGAGAGAAAAATTTGTAGACAAGGAAGTGACATTAGACTATGTAAGCACAAAAGATCAGCTACCAGACATTTTCAAAAATCCTTTAGCAAAGGATACTTTTGAGTATCTAAGGGAGAATTTGGGAGTAATTCCCTCTCCTAAGTCTAATTAGAGAAAGCAATAAGTACATCAGTCCTGTGTGACTGATGAATGGTTGACTAATCTACTTTTGGAGTAGTACCTATGCATAGTGGTCTATGATGCCCTTTGCCATTGATGTCAATGGGGGAGTATGTACTAAAAAAAAAGAACACAAACAAAGAGAAAAAACAAGGAACACATACAAGGAGCTTATACTCTAGGGGAGTATACATAGTCTATGTAACTACAACAGTGTAGATGAATCTTTGATGAGGATATTGAGAAGATTGTAAAAGAAAGAAGACACCATGAACATAAGTTGTTTTTATCATATGTTGCCATCAATGCCAAAGGGGAAGATTGTTGGAGATTTGATTCTGAATAGTTGATTGATTGTATGTTTGTCATTGATGACAACATATAATACACAGCAGTACTTCTGTATCTACTTATCCATATGATGACATGAATACTAGCATGGATAGATACATGTTTTTGACATGTTTACTATGCTATGTTCATACATGTAGACCCAGATATGATGTTTCAGTAAAGATATGTAATTCTGTTATTGATGGTTACAGTTTTAGAGGAATAACGGTTTAAGGCTGACGTATGTAACGTGTCTAATGAGTTGCACCTATCTTTAGGATATGCATGTGTATATTCATAATGAGTTATGAGTTGTTGATATTAATCTAAAGGCACCAAATGTATTTCAAGAAGATTGCCAAGTTATGATTAATTTGGTGAAGTCGACTTAGTGAAGCGACGTGTCTATTCAGTTTATAATTGCGTGGTTGTAATTATTCTTGCACACTTAGTAGAGCTGACAAGGATGTTATAAAGAGTTGTCTAACAGGTCCCATGATCTCATACTTGGTGTATGTACTTATAGAAGGTCAATTGTGATAAGAAGAGTTGCGAAACTAGAGATTAGAAAAGCAAAGCAGAGTGTTAAAGCAGCAGAGCTATATTTATCATATGTTGATAATATAGATATTAAAGTTGAAGCTTTTAGAATATAGATAAGATTTTTGTAGTGCTTTACAAGAGGTTAAAGCATCGGTGCACAAAAGGAACTGATCAGACAAGCAGTGTCACAAATAGCAGTTCACCTTGTTGATACAGTGTGTATCAAATAAC
>MU223739.1:1676729-1693517 GCA_018584345.1 Thuja plicata
GTTGAATATAGAAGATAATTTCTGTCAACATGTGTTTGCATTCTCTGGCCTATCGGCCGCCATAGCTGATTCTGTCTTCTCTCTTCTGTCTGTTTCATTCTGTGTAATAGTCTTTGCATGCAGGTGACCTTGGTTGCATTGCGTTTTAGCAATCTCAACAACATGCACATAGGAGTTACACTTCAAACTCCTTCTTCCATCTCTAATTAAGAGCTTATTCTACTTGTAGCACTTCATCACTTCAAGTGACTCATTGTATGAGCTTGGCTCTCATTCTCTCTCTCTCTCTCTCATTCTTAGGCAATTTTCCCATTCATATTTATTCATGGGGGTTTTTTTATTCTTTTCCCCTTCAAAATCTTGTCTCCTTGTCTTACTCTTGGTGAATGCTCCTAGTTTTCTGATTTATTCATGGTATATCTCTTTTCTCCTTGCTCTTTGGTTTAAACAACTTCCTGTTTCTCTTTATTTTGTTATTATTTTAACATGGTATCAGAGCAGGTTGGTTTAATCCTCTATTGAGTGTACAGGTGAAGGAGCTAGCATATCTTAGAGCACTCCAATATCAGAGACTCTTGAGAGAGTTTATTTCTGATTTACTTCTTGATTCTAATCTATTTTTATTTTATACCCTCTATTGGGAAACTGTAAGGGATTTCCATTTTTCATATTCTGCACTAACATTCTAAGGTTGTTCTCTTTATTGTTTATAACATTTTTTTTTACTCAAAATCTATATTTCTAAAGCTCGGTGCAGGTTTAGCATAATATCTCATCTAAATCTTTTTGTTTATAGATTTCATCTTCATATCTCTGTTGGTTATTGTTAAATATTATATCTATATTGATATCTATTCTAACATTTCTCTATAGGTTAAAGTTTCTCTTCTGTTTATATCTCTATCTTTCTGTGCTTATCAATTTGAGATTCAACAAATATATTTTCTCTTTTAGTGCAACACTCACTATTATTTGTTTATTATTCTAGCTTCTACCTCTGTCCATATTTGTTTATTATCAAAGCAGGCACAATTACAGGGATTATAAATTGCTATTGCTGAGGTGATGTAAATGGAGAGGAGAATATGCTAAAGATACATAGATGAATGTCACATTATTGAAGTTGGATAGATCTAGATGTTAAATTTTCACTCTGCACGTATTGTCTTGATCTGTGATTCAAAACTGCTCCTTGTGTTTATACTCACCTGATTCATCACTTGGATCACAATTTTTCATTTGGACTGGAGTATATTGTGTTGAAGACACAAAATTTCTTGGTCCTGTTTGTTCAGGAGGTTTCCATTCTTTGGTCTGTGGCTTTTGCAGCCTGAGAAGAGGCCATGTTCTGATTCCCTAATTGATGTTTGGTTACCCTATTGAAGGGGTCAATTTTACTTATGACATTATTATGTGGCTCATGCAAGTAATCCCCAAATTGGAGGCCTTTTCATAGTTCACACAAGATTGTGTGGCTACATACCTTTTCTACTAGAGATACTTTCATTTCCTATCTGGTGTACTGGCTTTTTGAGGCTGTGTTCATCCTAACAAGCCTGTAATTTTGATCGCACTAGGGAAACATTCATCTTTTATGGAGGCCAATGATACTCTCTCTTACGTAGAATTTTTATTAATCTTCATGCAGAGTAGTTGATTCATGCGCCCTTCTCCTTCTCAGCTTTTGATTCTCTGTCATGCGCGCACCAAGGTAATTATCATTTTGTTTTATAATTTGTAGACAACTATGTGTTTTATTTTCTTCACAGTCTATTGGAGCTTGCAATTATTTTTATTCCAGCAACTATATTAAGATCTAAACCATTTCTTTACCATTTCAACTAAGTCTTTTTTGGGCAACTGCAGGTTACTTTTTTTTTTTTTTTTTTCAAAGGCTACACACTTTTTTATTCTAACAATTTTTATATTTGTAGGATAATCATTTTCTTTTGCAGGTTACTTATCAGATTCCTATTCTATTTTTTATCTCATTTACTCAAATTTGTTTATCAATCATAAAAAATTAAATTTCATATCATTATTCTTACTAACATTTTTCTGGCTTTCCTGAGCACTTTCATCGATTTCCTTCTAACTTATTCCATTTATTCTAGCATATAATCATTATTCTTTATAACATTTTTTTCTTGTAGGTTGCTCATTATCCTTTTTTTCAGGGTTTATCATTAGATTCTGTGATTATTTTTATCATATTTGTTTAACTTTTTTTTCAATATTGCAGTTCAATCTTTAAACTTAAATTTTTTAACAAAAAAGTTTAAACTATTAAACAAACTTTTTCAATTAATTTTTCTTAACTTCATTTAAACCCATTATTTATTTTAATAATATAATCATTATTCAATTTTTAATTCTTTATTTTATTGCAATTCAAATTTGTTTCATAATTTAAACAAAAATTTTATTTTTTTCAATTGTTAAATATTTGGCATTTTCTAATCGCGTTAAATTTAGTTTTTTGGGTTCATCTTTATATCCTGCAACTTGTATTTAGCTTTATTTCAGTTAATTTTGATAGTTAATCATGACAACATTAATGCCAAATTTTAAACTTGCAAGTTCAATTTATTCTATTTGAAGGACGCACATGTCTATTTTTTTTAAATCTCGCCACCTTTTGAATATTGTGTCTTCACCAAACTCAAAACCAGCATCCACCGCTCCTCCGACTGACCAAGATACCTGGCAGTTCAAAGATGAGGAAGCATTTGGTCTAATTGGCTTCTCTTTAAATCCAGCCTTATATCACCTTATCTCTAATTTTACTGAGGCTCATCAGGCCTTGCATGTCTTGGAGGACACATTTCAAACTCATGAGAAACCTTTTCCTCTTATTAATCAAACAAATCAAATTTCTACACCGCAATGCGACACTATTTATCCTTTAAATGATTTTCCTATTTGGAATGACCCATGTGATGATGCTTGTTTTTGGGATGATCCCCTAGCTACCTATTTTCCTCATAGAGATAACATGTTACAGTTTGATGATGTTTCTTATTCTCGTACATATTCTGCTTTTGATGATATTTTAGAACAAGAAGATGAAATTATTGATATGTTTCTCAATTTCACTTTGCCCTCATGTATTACAAGAGATGATGTTCCTATTTTCTCCAAAGTGGATTATAAATTTTGTGACACTCAAATGGTTATTATGGAGGACCAACCTCCTTCTCTAAACTCTAATCTTCCTCATTATGATAATAGTAATATTATTGATAGTGACTATACTAGCTCTACTTTTGATTCTGCATCTAGTGATGATTTCATTTGGTTTACAAAATCTCTTTATGAAATGAATGATGTATTTAATGATTCTCAATATATTTTTACTTTATCAGATTTTACTGATTCATATCTAAAGGGAGATCCCAATTATGGGAGATCCACTTGTGGTTATTATCCTTTTTCAGGTAATATTTCTTGGAGAAGAAACTATGATCAATCTCAACATGTACTTGAACATTTGGGCCTATCTCAACAAGCACCTAAACCTGTGTATTGCAACACTCAAAGGACCTCTATTTCATGATCAAAGGATATATCAATTCACCATCACCTCATATTAACACAAAGTGAAGACAAGAAAATTTACCTCCTCTACTACAAGAAAGATTATCAAGTTGCAGATTTTTGTAAAACCCCAAGTAAAGATTAAAGGGGGGTGTTACAAATTAATTTTTACTTGCATTATGTAAGTAGGAGATTCCTATGGAATCCCTACACCTATTTTTTCCTCTTGTGAAGATAATTCATTTTATATATTATCCCTTGGTTGTATTATTTAAATGGGATAAACCAAGGTATCCTTTAGATTCCTCCCTAAGAGGAAATAACACAAGTGGCACACACTTTATGAATGTGGCTCACATGCACATAGGAGTTACACTTCAAACTCCTTCTTCCATGTCTACTTAAGAGATGATTCTCCTCTTTCTTTGTAGTAACACAAGCACTAGTTGTAGAACTTCGTCACTTCAAGTGACTCATTGTATGAGCTTGGCTCTCATTCTCTCTCTCTCTCTCTCTCTCTCTCTCATGTTCTTAGGCAATTTTCCCATTCATATTTATTCATGAGGTTTTTTTTATGCTTTTCCCCCTTCAAAATCTTGTCTCCTTGTCTTGCTCTTGGTGAATGCTCCTATTTTTCTGATTTATTCAAAGTATATCTCTTTTCTCCTTGCTCTTTGGTTTAAACAACTTCCTATTTCTCTTTATTTTGTTTTTATTTTAACAAACTCACTGTCCAAAAGCTCATTGCTTGATGGTGAAGGCTACAACCTTCTATATAATAGATATGCACTATATCTGATGATAAACTGTAGAGTAGACCTACTATCTTGATCAGTTCTAGTGTATTCCAATCTTTCACTTCTTTACATAGACTCTTGAAGAATGAACCAACTCTGATAATCTGCTCTGTACATCTTTCTTCTCTTTTTGTATCATTCACACTTAGCGTGTCACCTTTGACTTTCTATAAGTATCTTCCTCACAGTATGAGATCATAGGACCTATAAGACAACTCTTCATAAAACCCTTGTCATCTCTACTAAGCATGCAAGCATAATTACAACCGCGCAAGTATAAACTGAATAGACGCGACGCTTCACTAAGTCGGCCTCACCAATTTAACTCTAACTTTACAATCTTCTTGAAACACATTTGGTGCCTTTGGATTAATATCATCAACTCATCACTAATCATGAATACACACACACATATACAGAAGATAGGTGCAACTCAAGAAACACGTGATATACGTCAACCCTAAACTGTTACACTTCCAGAATTGTAACTGCCAATAACAGAATGAATTACATAACTTTACTGAAACATCATATATGGGTCTGTGTGTATGAACATAACATAATAAATATGTCAACAATGTGTATCTATCCATGAAATTCTTCATATCATCATTTAGATAAGTACATAGAAAATTACTACTGTGTATTATATGTTGTCATCAATGACAAATATACAATCAATCAACTGCTCAGAATCAAATCTCCAACACATCAGTCCTATGATCATTGGCATACTTCTTCTGCCTATCTTGGGCTATCAAAATATGCTCTTTGATACACTTGACCTGCTGCTCCATATCCTACAACATCTCAGGGCCTAGAAGTACCCTATCCTCCAATCGCTCCCAAATTAAGGGAGTGCGGAATGGACGACCATACAAAGCCTGAAAAGGGGACATACCTATGGAACTTTGATGACCATTATTATAAGCAAACTCCACCAAATATAGATATTCTTCCCAATGGGTCTGCCTATTCGTAACATACATTCTGAGCATATCCTCAAGAACTTGATTGACACGCTCTATCTGCCCATCTGTCTCAGAGTGATAGGGTGAACTAAAGTTGAGCTGAGTCCCTAAAGTGTGCCGAAGTGAAGTCCAAAGAGCTGATGTGAATATTGGATCATGATCACATATGATTTTCCTAGGAATACCATGGAGTCTCACAATGTCCTTCATGAATACTCTGGCTACATAAGCTGCTGAGTAGGAGGACTACATGGGAGAAAAATGGGCTACCTTAGTGAGTCTATCAACTGTTACCATGATAGAGTCATGTATCCTAGGAGTAACTAGAAGTCCCACAATAAAATCCATGGAAATAATGTCCCATTTCCATTTTGGCACTAGGTGAGATTGCAAAAGGCTAGCAGGATGTTGATGCTCTTCTTTCACTCTATAACATTCCAAACATCTAGCCATGTAGTCTACAATATCTCTCTTCATTACTAACCAATAGTATAACTGGCATAGGTTAGCATACATTCTATTCACCCCAGGATATGCTGAATAGGGAGCCTTGTGGCTTTCTGAAAGGATAAACACACAAAGATCTCCTGCCATGGGCACATAGATTCTATTTTGTTGTCTCAACAACCCATGGGTATCTAAAAAATATCCTAAGAAGTGACCTTCCAAGGGTCTTCCTAACTCTATTTCTGTCTTAACCTCCTGAAACCAAGAGTCAAAAGTGAAAGCCTCCCTGATTCTTTTCTCCAAATCTGTGCTTAGGGATAGTGTTGATAAAACATGTTTGTGCCTACTCAAAGAATCTGCCACCACATTTGTCTTCCCTTAGATGTACTTAACCTCAAACTCATATTCACATAATAATTCCATCCACCTGTGTTGCCTAGCATTGAGGTTAGGTTGAGAAAAGATATACTGAAGGCTTCGATGATCTGTTTAGAGTTCAAACTTGTGTCCCAACAGAAAGTGTCTCCACTTTACCAAGGCGTGAACTAGTATCGCAAGTTCTAGATCATGGGGGGGGTAATTGATCTCATGATCTTTAAGCTTCCTAGACTCATAAGCCAAAAATTGTCCTTCTCGCATAAGAACTACCCCAATCCCTTCTAGTGAGGCATCTGTGCAAACTACAAAGTTTCCTGATGGTTCAGGAACCACCAAAATTGGAGCACTAGTTAATCTTTCCTTCAAACATTGGAAAGTGGCCTCACATTTTTCTGACCAAACAAACGTCTTTCCTTTCCTTTGCAAGGAAGTAATGGGATGAGCTATCCAAGAGAAATCTCTGACAAATCATCTATAATACCCAGCTAGTCCCATAAAGCTGTGAACTTGAGGGACATTAGTCAGAGTTGGCCACTCCACTATGGCTTAAATTTTGGATGGATCAACAATGATGCCATTTCCTAAAATGACGTGTCCAAGATATTTAACCTCTGTCTGAAAGAATTCACACTTTTCTGTGTTGGCATAAATTTGATTTTATCTAAGGCACTGCAATACTTGGTGAAGATGAACCTCATGTTTTTTAGGATTTTTGGAGAACACTAATATATCATCTAAGAATACTATCAATAATTTATCCAAGTAGGTTCTAAAAACCTCATTCATTAAGCTCATGAATACAGAAGGAGCGTTTGTTAACCCAAATGGTACCACGGTAAATTCATAGTGACCATACCTGGTGTGGAAGGCTATTCAATGAATATCAGCTTCCTGAATTCTAATTTGATGGTATCGTGACTTGATATCAATTTTTGAAAATATTTTTGCCTCTTTCATTTGATCAAATAGATCATCAATGCAGGGTAAGGGATACCGATTCTTGATTGTGACTTTGTTGAGTTGATGATAGTCGATGCATAATCAAAGAGAGCCATCTTTCTTCTTCACAAATATTACTGGAGCACCCCATGGTGACACATTGGATCTGATAAATCCTTTTTTCAAGAGCTCTTCCAACTGAAGCTTAAGTTCCTAAAGTTCCTGTGTGGTCATACAGTACACAGCTTTGGAGATTGGTTTTGCTGCTAGAACCAACTCAATTTGGAAGTCAATGTCCCTCTTGGGAGGCATTCCAAGAATTTCCTTGGGAAAAAAATCCAAGTACTCCTATAATAGGGGATGATCTAATGATACATCCCCAATTTTCATTTGCTCCAAGTCCTCTACTAAGACTGAAAATAATTGGCATCCTTTCCACATGCACCTCTTTAGCTGCATCACAGAAATCATAAAGAGAGAGATGGGTCGTTGCACCCCAACAATCTTCTTAGGTTCTCCTAAATCATCTGAACATTGAATTCTTTTTTTTCTATAATCCAAAGTGGCTTTGTGAGCTTCCAACCAATCCATACCCAAAACTGCTCCATATGAGCCTAGAGGAATTACTCGGAGATCTACTAAGGTGGAAAAAGGTCCAAGTTCTAACTTGCAACTATGGACACAAAAGTCAAAGGTTATTCTTGTCCCAGAGGCTAGCTCAACCTATCACCTATATTCCTACCTTACTTCCTTCAAACCACATTTCTCTACTAAAGAAGGTGAAATAAAAGAATTTGTTGCTCCTGAATCAAATAGTATAGCGGTAGAGATACCCCTTAACAAACCTAGGGTTTTGATGAATGATCCCTAATGATTGGCTTGTCCACAGTCTAAGGTGGAAAATACTCGATGAGCCCTACCTACATTACCTACTATTGGTTCTAAAGTGGCCTATCTATAGCTGACTGCTAGGGAAGATTTCTGAGGGAAATTAACTATAATGTGACCATGTTGGCCACAAGAGTAACATTCGGTGTTCTTAACAAAATTCCTTCCTGTGGAAGGTGCGCTGGACTGCTGATAGCTACCTAGACTAGAGTTTTGAGGCATACTCTGAGCTAGCTAAGGGTTTGGGTATCACTTTGCACACTGCCAATTGTGAGAATTGTTAGATTGAGAACCCCCATTTTTACTGTTATTTCCATTGTAAATTTTGTTGTTATTGCTATGATATTTTCTTTTCTGGTGGTTCTGACTTCCTTTGGGATGATATTTTTTAGGTCTAGGTTCTCCTTGAGATAGATTCCCTTTGAAACCTAACCCGAACTGAAAGGAATTACCCCCTTGGCCACCTATCTGACCTCCTAACCCCAAGGCTACATTTTGTTCCTCAAGACAAGCCTTGATGACCGCATCATTAATTGTCTGGGGTTTGAACATTCATACACTGTCAGCCAAGCAACCGTTGAGTCCTGTAAGGAAGTGTTGAGTCAGCATGGGTTCATCATCCTTATATCCTAAGTGTGGCTTTAGTTCCAAGAACTTCCTCTCATAGTCATCAATGGACATAGTTAGCTGCCTTAGGTTGTGAAACTCTTCGGCTCTTTCCCATCTCTAGTGGTCAAAAAGAAATTTGGCTTGAAAGAGTTCTATGAATAGTTCCCATGAAAGAGTGGTAATATCTATGTGAAGTTTCTCTCTCTCTGATTCCCACCAAGTGGATGCAGAGTCTCTAAGGTGAATGACTACAAATCAGGCTTTGGTGTTGCTGTTGTAAGGATGCATGGAGAAAATCCTTTCCAAGTCTAGCAACCAAGTTTCAGTGGTAGATCCACCTTGAGTTCCCCTAAAGGGGTTAGTCTTAGTCCCAAGGAGGTCTCACATGTGAGAAGAATGAAAAGCATCTTCTTCCATTGCCTTATCTCTCCTCCTAGGACTCCTTTCTCTTTCCTCATGGTGAGTGTTAGTCTCCCCATGGTGACCTCTATCCTACCCTGCATCTAACCTCTGAAGAATCTGTTGTAGGAGTTCTTGTACTTGAGCCCCCTGAAAAACCTCCTAATTGATTATCATATTGATCCCCCCTACCCTCATATTGTTCTTCTTCATGAGAACTCTCTTGTTGAGATCTAGGAGGGGTATTTCGGGCACCTCTCCTTCTACTGCAGGTTATACGTGGCATCCTGCCATGAGTAAGAAGAAGGATAAGTTTAAGGGTCCTAGTCTAATTCTATGTTTAATTGTTTCCTTAAATGAATAAAAAAAATTAATAAGCATGGGCCAAATTCCCAAGGCCCCAATGTAGAAACTTAGTGCTCTGATACCAAAGATGTCATGCCCCGCAAGGGAACCAGGGAAGAGAACAAAGATTCTCTTTATAAAAGAAAACCTAAGTAATGATTTATGAATTTTTTTGAATTTTTAAAGAATTACATGAACAAAACATAGTTTAACTAAGATTCTTCCAAGGTTCCCTTCTAAATAAATGCACAATTTATTTAAGTCCATTTAGTATACTAGCAACTTGATTTACTTCTTAAGCAAACTACATCTCAACATTTGTAGATTCTTTATAAAGAAATACAAAGTACTTTCACTTAAATTTTCCATTTAAACCCATTTTTATTCCTAAGTATCCTTTATGAATGAGATAACTTTTAAAAATAGAATCATCTAAATAATTTGATACATTACAAATATTATAATTGTTTTTCAATAGCTTTTCACTTGATGAACAATAATGAGAAACATACTACTTTACTTGTAATGTTACAAAGTCCTTTTCTTTTTCCAACATCATATACATAAAGTTCATGCTTTCCCTTTTCTTTTCCTAAGTCTACCCATTCCAAATACATAATTTTGAAAATACATTAATGATTACATTACATTCATCTCCTCTTGGGAGGTAACAATAATTTTGCAATATGAAAGATAATTACAAAGTCTTCATTCTTCAAAATTGGAACATTAAGTAAGCGCAAATCCTCAACCACTCCATCTGCAAAAGATACCTTGATAAAAATATTTACCACCCAACCATGTGGATAACAAAAGGCCCACTCCCCCATGCTAGGAGATAAACACCAAGGTCCACAAAGAAGGGATAGCTAGGCCATACCTAGGGTTGGGTAACCTTTCCAAAATAGCAAATCAAAGAAGATCAAAGTGTAAAGTCTTTTCCCAAAGGTTCTAAGGTTTGGTAGAAACTCTAAGCAAAAACCTAAGTGAGTGTCATCGCATAGCCCTCACCCCTTGGTTTTTCTTGGTACTAGCCACTCTGGGCCCCGGCCCCCAAGTAGGCACATGCCGAATGGAATACCTTTCATACAAACAAGCGCCATTCGATCATACCTACACATAGGTACCTTCTCCCACTCCTATCCATAGCCTTTACTAGTGCTAATGGCATGGGTGAGGCATATATTAATCTTTTTAGTGTTTGAACCTATAATACCCACTCATGTTTTGCTTTTAGTTTGTGATGCCATACTCTTTTAGGCATTGGTTTCAGTTGATTGGCCAAATTCTTTTAGGCTACTTTCATGTGAGCTGATATTGTTTCATTTGATGATGATACTTGTTTATGATGTCATGATTTTACCTTATGCATAGATAGATGTGATGATGTTATCATGTTGATTATTATATGTTGATTTTAGATTATGATATACTTACCCCATACTCGCATGTGTATGGTTGTTTTATATGTGAATGTACTTGTTGATGTGTTGTGGTAGAGGACAGAGATGTAGTTACTTGCTTTGGCAAGATCCACATGTTTGACCGATCCCTATCATTGGTTGCGATATTATATTATGTATGTACATGCATGTTCTTTGATAACATGATTGCATGTACAGGGCATCATCTTCCCTGAATTGGCAAGAGTGAGCATGCCCATAAATATTCATCTCAATGCTAAAGAGGGGAGGTAACATACAGATCTGAAACCCTAACCTAAGCCAAATCATCCTAATGTTGGATGAGATTTAGTATGACTACCTTATTCGGCTTTGTCTAGGTTGACAAAATTTGAATACCCTTTCTCTTGAGTTTGTATGTGTTTTTCTTGATTATGCTTTCAGGTGATTTTTGGATTATTGAGTGTTTTTCATATTTTATGAATTAATAGATTATAGTTGAATTAATTATTTAATTATATCCTAAGTTTATTTTAGATAATTAATTAAATTGAAATATTTGAATATTTTGATTTAATTAAATATTTAATTGAAAACTATAGTAAATGTTCTTATATGATTAATTAAATAATTAAATATTTGGTTGCATGCATTATTGTGACATAAATATTCAATCTATTTAATTAAATATTTTATTAATTACATGTGCATGAATGTGTTGAAAAAGTATTTCAAATTCAAATATCTCAACTTGTAATTAGGAGTCAAAGTTGAGTTGTGACAATAAAGCATATTTTATTTAATTAATTTGGATTTACTTTCAATTTTCAAGTTGAGTTAAATTAGGGATTGACTTGGGAGTTGTCATGAACCTTTGCATGTTTAGGGAAATTTGAATCTCTTTAGGGGGAATTGGTCATTCATTCTCTCATAACAGATTTTTTGAGATTTGGAGAGCTCTTGGTATTTTTGGGGTTTTTGAAGGATTGTGGATTGTTGTGGATCCTTGTTGCTTTGAGGATTTTATGATTTTCTCTTGCTTGTGAGTGTGTGCTCGGATCTTCATAGTTGCTAGATCTATGGTTGAATTGGGCTTGAGGGTTTTCATATTTTCTTTCATCTTTCAAGCTATATTCTTCCATTTCTTGCATAGGAATCAAGGTAGGTTTCACTTTCCATGTATTGTTTCAATTTTGTAGATCTGAGGTTTTCAATGTTTATTTAGTGCATGTTTGTTATTTTGGCTTTTAAATAGCTTATGGTTGTTTCTACATTTTTGGGTGTTTATTAAAACCCTAGATCTGAATTTCTTTTATTTTCTATATTCTTAGCATCGTAGGGTTATGCTTTTGAAATTTTGGGAAGAAATTCCCCTTAGATCTCTTAGGAAATGAAAAATTAATCCTTTCTATAGTTTAAACTATAGAGAAAATTAAATTTATGATTGTTTAATGTTTTGGTGTTTTTGGAGTTTATGAGAAGCTTGGATCTATCATTTTCATAATTATGTATTTTTTAGTATGGTACAGTTATGCCATCAAAATTTCATAATTAGATCTCTTATAAAACTCCTAGAAATTGAAAAATCAATTCTGTGTATAGTCCTAACTATAGAGAAAAATAAATAAATTAATTCTTAAGTATTTTCATTGAAAAAAAATTAAATCAATTGAAAAAATTTACTCTCTCTAAAAATACAGACTGGTGAATAAAAAAAATAATTCACCCAGAAGTTAAAGGAAAAAAGTAAATCCCTCTTCCCTATTTTATGTTTCTGTTTTCAGATCTTATTTAAAATAAATAAATAAATATAATACAAATGAATTGCTTTTAATAGTTTATCATAGTTTTAAAAAAAAAAAAAAAAAATTTAAAATATGTTAAGGGGGGCCGGTGGGGTACACTAGGGTTGTGACCTATGCTAGATCTGTTAGGATCTCTGAGCCTAGGGTAGGTTACCTAGATGCGTAGTAGGAGGTGGCTTGCAATAAGCTCTGTGTCCGTAAGAGACTACTGGATTGCTTATTGTAGAGTTTCTTAATAAGTGATAACTAAAGACATACTGAGAGATTAAAATGAATTAATAAGATATGAGTCTCCTCACCCATGCTTGAGTGCTAGTAAAGACTGAGATGGACATTAAGATAGTGCTTGCCCCCTTACGAGGCGTGGTTTCGGGCATAGTTAGTGATCTTGTCAGTTTGAGAGGTCATTGGCTCCGTGTATGGTCACTTAGGTGCTGGAATCCATTGTAATTATCAGGGCTAAACTTAAGGGTTAGACATACATGATGATACCTAACTTTACACATGCTAGATTTTCTACATTGTCAGTTGCCTCTGGATTAGTGAGTCTTACCTTTTTTTGATGATTAATACACCAGATTAGAGAGCTGTCAGATACCTTGCTTAGTGGTTATTCCTTCTTGGTTTTGGATATCTGATTGGGATCTGTTGTTATCTCCTCAGCACGGTGGGGTGGACCTTTGTGGTTCCACACAGATGGGTGGTATTGATTCTTTACCCATTGAGATTTGATGTCCTTGTACCAAGTGCTTGATGCTTCTTTGCAGATGAGATCTTTATGTTCCTTCATCATTTATTATGTAATTTCATTATTGTAATCTTGTAATAGAGTATTGCATGTGATACCTAATCTGGATATTGTAATATTGAGTAGATTAGAGTGATTACCACATACCCTGTGACATATGCAGTGGATGTGTGTTGTTAGGGATTTTTCTTGTATGAATCACAGTGTTGGAAATGACTACTTGAACACCATGCCTTCTAATACTGATTCAGAGACAAGAAAAGCCTAATTGCTAAGGATTGGATAAGTTCCTTCTTCGTTTCTGAGCTCCACATATACTCAGGTAGGTTTTACCTTTTATGGTTGTTGTTTACACAGTATGTTATAATGTGGAAACTGATTTGCTATGTATCTTTGTTAAACCAACTGATAAATCACCTTGCAAATGACCAAGCATAATCAGATGCAAGATTTAACTATACAAACTATGATCTTAAATATAGCAAAGACCAGTGATACAAGGATTTTCATCCTTCTTCTTTCTATTGTAGGAGGGATAACCTAATGATTCACTCTCCAAGGAATCACTAAAATGGACACTGTCCTACTGACATAGGTCCTTACTGAGTTCAGTTTGTTTGTTCCTAGTAACAAAAGTATTTTGATAAAATTTGGTCCTGATATCTTGAAATAACTTGGACAATAATAGGTTATCAGACTAATTTCTGGACCAGTGTCTATCCTTGTAGCTATAGAGTCAAAATAAGCTAAGACCTCATAGAAACAAAATACAGTGAGTTGCCTTACAACCCACATGCAATTCAGATAAGTTGCCTTACAAGTTACCCTGTCACCTCAAAACTAGTGTATCAAATCTTTAAACAAAGCAGTATGCTCCCTAAAACTACTCACAAAACTTAGTTCTTTCCTTAAAATAAATTTGCAAGTAATCAAATAGTTACCTAATAACCAAAATACTTCAGAATGCCTTGCAAACTTAACATAAAAGAGCATACACAGAGCATAAAGAGACAGCAATGGAAGAGAGTAAAATTGCACCGTATATTATTTATATGATCCAGCTTTCCATACATGAAAGAATATATAACCTCAGAAGATAGACAGAAGCTTAGAACATCTGAATTCTACAATATATTATCTCTTCTCGAAAAAATTCCAATATAAAAGACCCTTTACAATTACAACTCTTTTTTCTATATATAGGATTTTGACCATCTTGGAATCCCTTAAGAATGCAACAAGCTTCGGATTGTCATAGAAAACCTAACCCTAAAGTTACAAGAGAGACAAAAAGAAAGAGAGAGAGAAGAAGCGGTGAAAGGACCAAGTCAAAAAGATATAAACAGATATTTCTAGTTCTGCTCTCGATCTGGCGACTGCAATTAGATTTGTAAATGGTAGCTGGTAGTATTTATGTTGAGTCCGGATAGCTGTGCTTGCCTACTCACCTACACTCTCCTTTTGTAATAACTATCCCTCTTGTCTTGAACAGTGCAGTGCCAAGTGTTCACCCTACTCATCATCCAAGATTTCTTCTTCTACTACAGGCTTCTTTTTCTTTGGTGTAGTCATAACTTCCCAAGCCTTTACTTCATCATCTGATGGCCAATTGAAGTCCTGAGTACTCTGTACTTGCACCTTTTGCCTGTCCCATCTAACATCAGTGATTTTTTTGACATCAAGTACGAACTTGTTGATATCAGTCTCTGCTTTAAAGGCTTCATCTAATATTTTATTGAATCCTTCTATATCAACATCTGCTCCCAAGAGAAATGTCTTTTCACTAGGCAACTTACTGTCAAATTCACTCTTCCAGGCATTTATAGCCTTTACTTAGTCATCATCTCCCCTTAGGGAGGGAACAAACTTATTAAAATCATTTGAAAAGAGGCTCAATTTAACCTCTATCTGATTTAATTTTTCTTTAAAGAATGAGAGAGCAATATTGACTCTTTTGATCTCATCCCCCACTTCGGTTACTATTTCAGGAAAATCTGGTCTTATGTCTTGTAGAGATGACAATTTCACAAATAAAGTTTCCCTAGCAGACCATTTAGTAAAGTAAGGGTTTAGAATGGCAAGGTACCCCATTACCTCAGTATGCAAAGCTGGCAACTTATTGTATGTATTGACTACAACATCAGCTTTATCCTTTAGAATCTCAATTCTATGTTGTAGTATGCCTTTCAATGCCTTCAAAGAAATTGCATTTCCCTTTTCTTCATCCACCTTTTGTTCCACAGCCTCTTCTGACTTAGGCTTATCTTCAATTTGCATTGGTGGTGGTTGTGCAGGTACATATACCACCTCAGGCTTTGCCTCCAATTATTTTGTTAATGTCTTGATCAGTTGATCTTGCTGGTACAGTTGTATGTGGCACATATCCCTGTCTTTAGATAGTGCACTTGTTTCTTCCAAAAAAGTACTATACCTTTCAGATAATTGTTTGGTCTTGTCTTCATTCAGTAGAGCCCAGAGTGTCATAATTTGGGAGATTTCTAAGTCCCCTGTATTTTGTACAGACTACACCATCTGATTACCCACCATATTTTCTTGAATATTTACTAATTGGGGCTTCTGGTCTTTTGGGCTTAGGCTCCACATTGCAAAATCCTAAGATTTTGGGCTATACCCAAATCCTTTTATCATGTCTCCTACCTGGACCTCACTAGCCATTTTAAGATCTAGTTGTTTTCTGATTTAGTCTATCATGAAGGCAGATGCCAAATCCCATCCCTTAGCCAATAATATTCCACTTCCCAGCACCATCTTCCTAGCATCCTCGGGCGAGATATCCTCATTCTCAAGATCATAATTTTGTAAGGCCACTAGGGCTTCATTTGTTATTGTTTCTTTCCCATCAACTGTTAATTGGGATCTTATTTGCTCTGTTTTATGCGATCTTAGGAAGTCTTCAAATCCTCTATTTTTACGAAGATATCATCATCTAGAAATTTTTGTTGATGAAGCAATCTTTCATAAACACAGGCCCTGAGTGGTATCTCAACTTCATCTTCTAGGCCAGGTTGTTGCTTCTTGCCTTCCCTGATTTCCTTTCTTAGGTTATGGTCATATAACCTAGTGCCCGGTACTAAGGCCTTAGCCTTGTCTTTTTTCTTACTTTGTCCCTCCACTGAAGGCTGCCCTACTTCCAATTTCTGCCTCTTCGTAGTAGGCTCTTCTACATCATCAGGCTGGGTAGCAACTGTCAGATCTATAATGTGTCCTTCTGCTCCCTGCAAATATGGAATTTCAGCCATTTCTTACTCTGAGGTTTGTTGTGGTGAAGGATACATGGGAGGACGTGCATAATCACTGTCACTGCCACTATCATATTCTGATTCTAAGTGTTCAGGTGTTTGAGCACCCTTTTTATCTAGGACCGTATCCAGTTGCTCTACAAGCACATAATAGTTATCTATCATGGCCTTAATTCTATCAAAATATGGGAGGTCAGGGTAAAAACCCCCAAAAGACAACCCATTTCTTTTTATTTGCCTTTCCAGTTTCAGCAACTCCTGG
>MU223739.1:1713158-1737374 GCA_018584345.1 Thuja plicata
TTTTATTATGAATATTATAAAACATTATTAATACCATAATTTCTTTATTATTATTGATATTAAAATCACATGATTTAATCACATACTAACTCGTTCCTAACAAGATATGCTAGTACATAAGTATCTAATAATAAAGATAAATTAGTAAATCATACAATAATTCACATCAATAATCTACTAACAAATTTGAACATACCATGAAGACAATGAAAGCTACCATACTCAAAACCTCATTCTCAAAGAATGCAAAAGACAAGAAAGCAACTACAAGATCCACAAAACCAACAAACTGAGAGGAAACAGAAATATATCATCCATACAAGGGACTGACTCAGAAACTCCCCCACCTAAAGGTAAAAGGATTAGAGGCAGAGTTCCTTCCTTTGGAACCTAGTGATATCTCCGTAACAACAACAATGATCAAGGATTTTAAGGGATTGCTCAGACCTGTGAAGCCAGGTGGAGATGATACCCGGTACCTGCACTCCTGCATCACCAAGAAGAGATACATGGATACATATGGATATACATACAAATCATATATATGCAAGGAGATGACCAGGATCGATCCATCATGTGGACCTCACTAAGTGAGTAACTACGACTTCATCGTGAGTCATGAAAACACATCAGACACATATTCATGAAACATAAAACATCATGATAATGGTTAGATTCAAATCCTTGGGTTAGATCCATAAAACATATAAAAATAGATGGTTTTCTAATCTCATAAACATATAAATGATAACCATAAATGAGCATATCAATTATCTGATAAACATATCATCATGCACAAAACATAAATGTAAATGTATAGTTCCAACCATCATAATAGAACGTCCAAATCAGAAAGTCCAAGTATCACCATAGGAGAGGGTATTACATATAGACAAATGAGAATACATTAACTATACAAGTAAGTACGTATACACCCCCTGAGTTAAAAGCCAATAGTGTGTATAAGAAAAGTACTTATAAGCCAAGCATGTTGAAAAATTTCTTATCTAAATCTACTTTCAAGCCTTTTATTATCTCTCGCATAAGGATAGTTGAGCTAACATTAGAATATGACCCTACTCAAACATTCCAAACCAAAATGCTCTCTATATTCCCTCCTGAGGAAATTGAATATATTAGAAATCATCAGGATGTCAACTTTTTACATTTTGGAGTAATATAGGTTAATATTGGGTCTTTAATTATTGAAAACATACGCCCTGTGTGTTATTTAGCTCTATGTGATAGAAGGCAAGTAGAATAAAATAATGCTTGTCAAATCTCTAGTTTATCTAGAATGTCCAAAAACAATGTGTGTTTACCTATTACCCAAACCTCACAGTAGCATCCAGAGATAAGTCTAGTCCTGAAGTCAAGTATGGATCATTAAACTATTGGGGACTATTCAATTCCTTATATGGAATGAAGATGTTTGGTGCTTTTAAATATGCCTCATTAAAAATCCAAGTCTTTTATATTATGACATATGCTAATAACCCTGCTATTATGGATAATCTACCTTATGCCAGAACACTGAATGGAGAAGTTCAGTTACAAAAAGGATATGTTAACACTGTAGAAATCCCAGCAGGATGGAGATTAGATTGGATGAATCACGTAGCACCCAAACTAGTAGAAGTAACAAAAAAAATTACATCATGTTACAAATAACTAGGTAAGTATCCTACCTAGATCCTTGTCCACCAGGACAATAAATCCATTTCTTGATAATTACAGTGATGCTCGTTCCTCTTTTAGCTCTACTGGAAGTACATCTAGTCATAAAAAGGCTTGACTCTTTGTTGAAGTTGAAGAAGAAGCACCCCTAAATACTGGTCCTTAGATCCCTGAACCAGTACAAGCAAAAACTAGAAAGGGAAAAGAAATGACTAGAAATAATCCATTTGTTCACATGATCAACTCATTACCTAGAGCAGAAACTTTGAAATGGTATAAGGAACAGGAAGCAACATACTATCAAGATGGTAGATGGTCACCTTTGAAAGGTCATTTCAAAAATGAACATGGTGTAGTTTCAATATTTCAATATGCGTTTTAGCTAAAGACCTTTGAAGAATTTAAACAATGAAATTTTGTATCAAAATTTTGTGATCATCTCCAACAAAACATAGATGATCTATGTGTAGATGTAATCTCTGTAAAAAAATCAATAGCTATTGTAAATTCAAATGTACAAAAGCTAGGAAATATTGTGGTAGAAAACCACATGAGAATTACAGAAGTCAAAGATTCTCTGAGTAAGATAAAATTATAGTCTGAACAATTGCTAAACAATCTGCATAAAAATGGAGACAGTTTGCAAACTGTTATCAATCATGTAGAGCATACAGGTCACAATCATGATGCTCTTGTAAGAAGATTCACTACTATAGACCACTCTATATAAGATCTATCCACCTCTCTAGACTGGTTAGTCAATAAAGAAAAATAGTCTTCTCAAATAGCCCTGGTCAATATGTAAAAAACCAAATATCTTGAAGGATTGCCCTATAATATTTTTGATAAGGTGATGTCTTATCTTGATCTTCATTCTCTTACACTCCAGGAATGTCCTATTTTTGATTTGATCCAATTTTCTAAGGACCAAATTTTACAGTTTATTGATAACTATAAATACCAACAAAATTTCACCAAAAATGAACCATAGCACATTGCCCCTACTTTCCTTGATACCTATGGATGCAATCCATTTACTAAAAATCAACGTCGTGTAACCAAATTCCATAAAAAGCATTAGAAAATTCACTTTCAACCCCACACATTTCCTCCCCGCAAGTTCTATGCTCCCAAGAATCACTTTCTGCATAAGCGACAAAATCCTTGCCCACAGTCCAATTAGATCATTTTCTATATCTGCAATAAACCTGGCCATAGAGCCCCTGATTTTCATTGCAAAAATAAATTTGTAAAATTTATTTACTCCAATCCAACTGCAGTAGTGTGGTGGATTGTCATAGGTGAACAAGAAGATCTGTATATGCAAAACAACATTTTTGAGCCTATTATTGAAGATTCTGAAGTATCTGATGAAGATGACACTCTCTTAGAAGATCTTGCTACTACTTTACAAGAAGCAGAACAATAGCTCCTTGAAGAGGATGAAGAGGATCTACCTACCTTGATGATGAACAATACTAACAAAGGAAGAAGACGGTAGAATACTTGGAGACAAAATGATTGGCACAATAGGTATAATATAGGAGGAAGAAGGTACATATGGCAAGATGATGATGATGAAAATGAACCTAGGTATAATCCCAGTATGACTAGAGGATCATCATCAAGACCTCACACTATGTCTTATCAACCACCATTCCAGAATGAACCTAACTTGGAGGAATTTACTCAAGGATTCCGTGATTTCAATCTTTACCAAACAATAGAGCCTATAGAACACGTATGCCAACAATCACTTGTATTTAATCTTGTTTCTATAGAAACAAAAGACAGGAAATTATTTAAGAATATAGCTCCGCAAAATACTGATCCCATTATCCAAGCTCTATCTACTTATCATAATAATACTCCTCCAATCTTCAAACCAACAACATCTATTAAAATACAAGATTTAGGAGAATCCTCTTATTCCAGCCTAAATCATCATCAATTTTTAGATAGAATACAAGAATAATATTTTGACAAATAAGAAATTGATATTCTTGATCCTAATATAGCCAGGATGGTAATGACAGTTCTACCAGAACCAACCCCCAAGCTTGAACCTCACTATTTAGTACATCTTCTTACTGGAAAGTTTTCACAGTATATTAGTGCAATCCTCAATGGCAAGGCATATGATGCCCAGATAGATACTGGTGCCTCCCTATCCTTCTGTAAACAACAAGTCTTAGACAATTGGGAATAGTTAACAGAAAAAACTATTTATATTGCTTGTGATGTACAAGTAAATGAGTTTAGATGTGACAGGTACTGTCACCAACAAACTCTACAGGTCAAAGGGAAAAAAATTAAATGTGACTTCTTTTTCATGCAACAAATGCCAGTAGATGTACTGCTTGGAGGAAATTTCATAGATCGATATACTCCATATGGATGCACAACAAAGAGTATTATGTTTACTCTCCAAGGAGAAAAAATAAGTACTCCTAGATTGATTTATGCTTCTAAAAAATATCTAGCAATAAATAGAATCCAGACTATTGAACCACTTGCAAATTTAAAAGCTACCATTATACAAAATATTTTCTCTGAAGATCCTCAAAAGTTTTGGGACAGAGAAATGCCAGAAATAGAGATTAAGATCCAGCTAGATGCTAAGATGAAAAGTGGAAAGAAGATCCCTATACCTGCACATGACTATGAAGATATGAAGCTTGCAATCAAAGTATTAAAGAAAGGGAAGTATATTGTAAACTCTCAATCTGATTATAATTGTTATGCTTTCATGGTAAATAAAGAATCAGAAAAGAAGAGAAAAAGAGAAGAATGGTGATTAATTATAAACCATTAAATTCTATTACCATTCCATTCCCTTATCCAATTCCAAATAAATCATATCTGTTAGAAAAAGTGTCTAACTCTAATATCTTCTCACAGCTTGACTGTAAATCGGGATTCTATTAGATACGAGTCAAAACAGAAGATCAACATAAAAAAACATTCAGTTGTCCTTTTGGAAATTTTGAATGGACTCTCATGCCATTTGGACTGATGAATGCTCAGTCATACTTTCAAGAAAATATGGACAAAATCTTCAGTGGTTGTGAAGATTTCCTTTGTGTTTACATAGATGATATCTTAATTTTTAGTCACAATATTGATGAGCATAGAACTCATCTAGATACTTTTTATAAACTTTGTTTAAAATCTAGGATTGTTCTATCCCCGTCCAAAATACAATGGTGCCCAGACTCTTGTAAATTTTTAGGAATGATTGTAAAGTCATGAAAACTCGAAGTCCAACCTCATATTAAGGATAAAATCCTTGAATTTCAGCCCCCTCTGAACACTAAGGAGCTGCAAGGATTTTTAGGTATGCTAAATTATGTCAATAATTTCTATCCTAATGTAGGTTTTGATCGTGATCCACTATAGCAACTTCTGACCAAAATAAAACCACAATGGACTTCTATCTTTGATGATTCTATCAAAAGAATTTAGAAGAAAATCCAGAATCTTCCCACATTGCATGTTCCTACCACACAAGATTTTATCTTATATACTAATTCATCTAAAAATGCATGGGGAGGATACTTATGCTTCCTAAAAGACAAAAAAGAATATATTTTTGAATATGCTAGTGGAGTATTTTTAGCTGATGTCATGAAATGGATTTCCTCTGATAAGGAAATTTATGGTGTAATTAACTGTTTAAAAATGTTTGCTCTTAAGCTGATGCATCTCCCAAAGTTTGTAATAAAGACTCACTATAAAAGGTTTCTCACCTTTAAAGAAAAGGATCATGGTCGAAAGGATAGAAGAGGAAAATATGTCTGATGGTCAGCATATTTAAATCAGTATAATTATGAAGCTATACATATCCCAGGAAAAGAAAATATAGTTGCAGACTATCTTAGCAGGCAATTTCCTAGAGTCTTCATGATTAATCCTTTAGACCCTCCATATCCAGGATTTCATCTAGACAAAGAATTTAATGTCTATTTTAGTTCTCTACATGAAATAGCTCAGAGAAATTGTTTACTCCGAGGTATCGATAACAAATTTTGCCACTATGAAAACTATGCAATTGATACCTTAATCAATCTGGGAAGCATCACACAGCCAATGTACCTGAATGATGACAATGGGGAATCACTATCCTGAGGATGCAGATAGATCACCAACATCTTCTTTTCCTTGATCTTATCCAAAAACCATTCTTCACATGGCATATCACATGCAAAGCCCCACATACTGGCCAAGTAATTGATTTTTTCTGATATGTGGGACTCGACAAAGTTAATCTAGAACATCATCTCAATCTGGAAATTTGTATCCATGTCATCACCAAATTTAGACTTAAGTGGGAATCTTACTTTTCTCCCCACCTAATGTACAATGATGACAAGCATGATTGGAATATCCATCATCACTTCGCTTAATTGGCAAAGTGCAAACCACTCACATGGGAAACCATATTTGATCACGAAGAACTGACTCCTCCACTTCCTTCACCAGCCGCCAACTCATCCTCCAGAAGTGCGTAGTTGGGCCTAGAATCCCAGAACCATTCAAATTGGATTTCTTTAATGGAAAAGCCAGGAAAATATATAGTTCCCTATTCCATGTTTTGGGAGAAGATGAAGATGTAAGAATGCATGTCCACATAATGCTCATGGTGGTCCAGATTCTACAGCCCCACTTGTCAGTAGTATTTGACTATGCATCCTACATTGCTCAAGAAATTCATGAGGGTTTGGCAGGGATCTAGGACAGCAATATACTGAAACTGATGCAATGGTATTCCCTCATGATGTACATGTTCTTTTCCAATAATGCAGACTTCTTTGAGGAAGAAATGGAATTGACTAAGTTCCAGGGTGATGAGGAATTGCTTGTTCAAATGTGGATTGCTGACCTATCATGAGATAGGAAAGAAGCAACCTATGTTTACTTTGATAGGGTTTTTGAAACTAGGCTTAAGTCACTATTATGCAATCAAAATGCCAAGATTCACACTAAAATGATGAGGCTTTTGAGGCCAATGGAGTTTGCACCAGAAGTAAAGATTGCCCATAATTGGGGAGATCTGATTTTGTATCCTGTCTCTATAGTGATCAGAGTTTATGGATTTAGGGGAACCCCTTATGTGCTTCCCTATAGAGTCCCTCTCAAGATTGGAATTGCAGAGATCATAAGACAATTGGGTGGATTACATGAGGAGGACCTAGTAGGAAAGATGAAGGGAAGCATTTTCCCTACCCTCACTAGAGCCCACCCTTTCATCATAACAAAGAATGGGTGGACATAGTTTGATAAGTATTTTGAGCCTTATCATTTGGCAACATTTGTATCTAGGTGTGTGGGTAATGAAGACTTTATCATGGGTATGTTGAGGAAGAGAACTAAGTGCTTGACACTGGAGCACCAGTTCAACTACCCTAAGGATATCATCAGGAACATTTTTGACCTTGGCAACCAGGAAATTAGGAAGGAGAAATGGTTAGTGTACAAGAAGTCTTTGGACTTTGTACATAATTTTGATAAGTCTTATGATCCCTTGAAGGAATTCTTCCCTTGGGAAAATAAAATTGAATATTTAATGACTTTATTTGAGGGAATCATGCAAACTAGGAATCAGAAGAAACAGAAATTAATGGAAGTTGAGCCAGAGAATGCTCATGCTATTTTGAGTAAACTTCAGGAGGGAATAATAATCCCTCTTAGGGATTATCTAGTATACAATAGGAGAGGGTACACTACCATCATGCCCAAAGCTGATAAACCTCCTCAGCATAAGGGAAAAAGGCCAACAAGTGCTAGTATTAAAGAAGTGCCCTCTCCCAAAAGGTAAAGGGTGGAAGCAAAAGAACAAGAGAGTGAATTGTACTCTCCTTCCCAATCCCCCATGCAATATGATGACCAAGCCATTGTTGAGAAATTTGTACAATTGAGGAATGCTGGTGAAATTGTTGTTACTACTCAGGAGTTACAAGAAGGAATGCCAAAGGCACCTAAGCATATAGGAGCTGACCTCATAGTGGCAAAGTTTACAGGTAAGGAATTAGATCATGTAACCAAGCAAGCTAGTGATGAATTATTGTCAAATGATAATTTCATCAAACTAGGGCATTCATTCAATTTTTGTGGAGAATCCATATAGATGAATTCAATCATAAATGTCAAAATCTACAGGAAGCTCAGCCTCATCAAGCTAAGGATGATAAAGAGAAAGAGGTTAAGCAGGAGATTGTCTCCAAATGTGACTAGATCACCCCTGAAGAGGGTAGAGAGTTGGTGAAGAAGCAAGGAGTCCTCATACTACCTCAATGGGACTTAGCAGATGCAGTAGTTTTTTATGTTGTCAAGAAGCAAGCAAAACCAATGAGCACTACTAGGATATCAATTGGTGCCCAGTTTAGTGAAGACCGTGGAGCCCTGGCAATCTGGTCATTAAAGAGAAAAGACAAAAGGAGAATGAAGGAAGATGACAAAACTGAGGAAGTAGGAAGCCTCATTGTCAAGAGAGTTGCTAATACCTCAGGTACAAGGGTAGAAAATTTAGCTCTTCAAACAGCCAATTTAAGCCTGAGGGTGGCTGAGAAGGAAAAAGAGGCATATGATAGCCTGAATAAGAAATATGAATTTGTACTCAAAGCTTACAATGATGAAAGGGTCAAGTCCCTATTAAAAGATAACAGAATAGTAGTTTTGGAAGGAAAGAAAAAGGTACAATTAATACCCCAAGGGATAATTGCTCAGGAGCCTCACCAACCCTCCTCATCTAGTCTATTTGTGACTTATCCCCTGTCCCTTGCATCTTTGAGTCCAACTACCCAGGAGGCCATTGATGCTAACAGAGTAGAGTTGGAAGCTGAAAAGAACATGCTTATCAATGAAAGATAAAGGTTAGAAGGAGAAGGAAAGAGGGATCTGGAAGACTCCCCTATATAGAAAAAGGCTGAGGAATTGGTGAAGCAAAGGCATTTTGATCAAATATATTCCAACCTCAAGAGATGTGCTAGTGAGGTTAACCTTTCCAACCTCTATTTATTAGGAAAGAAGATTACTAGCATATTGAATAGTCATGATGAGGGAAAGTAGTAGTGGGATCTAATAGTTTCTAATTGGAAGGGGAAGACAACCCATGTCAAATCCTTTTACTCTCTCTCAAAGAAACAAAAAAATATTGACATCATTCTGAAAAAAACCACAAATGTTTCAAATTGATGGTCAACTTGGACACTAAGAAGAACATAGTCATCAGAAGAGTAGAGACTTTGAGAGGAGAGTTCTCTAGGGATAGATATGACATGTTTCCCAATATGTTCAAAATGGATGGGAACATAAAGAATGAAGCCCTATGGCTAATGCAACTGAATGAAGCACTAACCAGTAGAACAAAAAGTATTATTACATTGGGAAATACTGGCTGGTTTGTGCTAACTATTGATATTCTAAATAAAGCCAAGGCATTTTTTGAATTTTGGGAGGTAGAAATTGAAAAGGCTAGTGTTGACTGGGAGGAGTTCAATGGCCAAAAGGATGAGGTGCTCAATTTCAGTTGGCCAGATGATGAGGTGTTTACCACTTGCATGAGCAAGTATGGTGTAGTCACTCAAGTAGCATAAAGCAGTAAATATAAGAGTGACAACAAGCACCAAAGATGCAGAGCAGTTTGAACAAATCAAATATTGGGGAATTTGCATCAGTAAGAGGACAAACACTAGATGATAAGGACCCAACAACTTCAGAACAACTTCAAGCATTCAGGCGGTCATAGGACAAAAGATCATGTGGCTTGTAACAAATATTTGTTATTCACTCTACCTAATTTTTTGTCTCATCTGTAAACTATATTTTTTCCTCTAGGCTAGTCATCCAAAGCTTGTTGCATCCTTATTTTCCAAAATGATTCCAAGATTACTATGGCTATCTATAAGTGGGAAGTTGTAATATTGTAATAAGGATGATAAAATAATATTACAAGGTAGACTTTTGAATGGTGTCTGAGCTTTGGTTTTTAGTGTGTTTGAATGTACTGATGTCAAGCTTATATTAATAAAATACAATGGAATCTCCGTTTTGACACCAATGATGTCTTTTTGCATTTTCTCTTAATTCTTGTATGTTTGAATTGTAAGGCATTTTGAATATACTGGTTATAAGGTAGCTATGTCATTATTTGTCAGTTGCTTTGAAGGAGAGTTTAAATCTGGCAAGTAATTGCAAAGAGTTAGGGTTTATTCAGGAATTTGATACAGGGGTGTGAGGATGAGTCCATGTTTCTCCTAAACAGGAACTTCTTCTGGTCATGTTGAAGGAGAAGAAGAAACAGAGGGATTAACACCCAATGATAAATCTAAGAGGGTGAGAAAGATGAGTGATATGTCTCATGAATTACCTCCCTTTGATATGAAACATGCTTTGACTCAAATGAAGGTCTCAGTTCCCCTCATGGAAATGCTGAAAATAAGGGAACACAAGGAAGTTGCTCTAGCACTTTTAAAAGGAATAGATGATGTACTTGTTCCCAACCAAAAAGAGATACCCTTAATATCAACTGATGCTAAAAAGGATAGCTCACTGATGAAAGGAAAAGAGATAAGCAAGGAAATCTCCAATATATGCATTGGAAACATAATCACCCAAGAACCTTTGTATGTTGATCCATTCTATGTTACCTTGATGGTAAATAGTTTCTTAATCAAAAATTGCATGATTGATTCTAGAGCTACAGCAAATGTGATGTCTTATCATGTCATGAAGGAATTGGGACTTCGACTAACCACATCTGCTGGGAGTTGTTATGCAATGGAAAATGGAGAGGTCCCCATGATAGGAACAATGAAAGACATTGAGGTGAAAATTTCTACCTTCCTTGAGGCAACCTACAGAATAGATATAGTGGTAGTGGATACCAAACCATATTATGGTATGCTTCTGTCAAGACAATGGGTAGCAGCAGTAGGAGGAAAAATTCAATTAGATTTATCTTATGCAACCATCCCTATAAATGGAAATGAGGTCAAGTGGTACAGGGAACCCCGGTCATCTGTTATGGTGGAGGTGGTTCCACTTGAGCAATTAAACTATTGCATAAATGTTGATATGGAGAATTTTATTATAGAAGAGGTCAAACCACAACTAAAAAATATAGACCCAATTGTGGATGAATTACTGTTGCAACAAAATGGACTATGGAAAATTTACTTTGATGGAGGGAGCTCAAAAGAAGGATCTGGAGCAGGGGTTTTGTTTATTTCCCCATTAGGTATCACATTCAAGTACTCTTTCTTACTAAATTTTCAATGCACAAACAATACCTCCGAGTATGAAGCTCTGATTTTGGGAATGGATATTGCTATCAAACATGGTATTAAACATTTAAAAGTCCATGAAGATTCCTAGTTGATTATATCTCAGATTAGGGGGCATTATGCTGCTAAGGATGAGAGATTAAAATTATATAAATATGTTGTCTAGGATAAAATAGAATTCTTTGATGCTTTCAATATCCTATGGATAGAGAGATCCAACAACATAATGGTGGATTTCTTGGCAAATGTTTCCCTAAAGAATAATGATGCCACCCTTACTGGCATGTCTGTTGTTGAAATAAAAAGTAGGCCTGCAGTTCCTGATAACATTCATAATTGGCAAGTATTTGAGAATGATGATGATATTCTCAGGTTTATCCAATGTGCAGACCAATATGATGGTCATAAAATTGATTGTGAGTCCTTGGTATCAGTAATGGACAATAAGGAGTATATTTTTGTTCAAGAAGTCATCCAATTGGATACCAATCACATTCCCAAAGGGTTGGTTGAATTGGAGGGCCTGTTCAACATAAATGACAATTATATGACTTAGAAATCTAATTCCAAAGTGGGAGAGTTAGAGGAAGTCAATTTGGGATCTGAAACATCTCCCCAGTTAGTTTACATTGGTAAAAAATTGGATAGTAATGTGCGACAGAATTTGATAAAATTGATGAAGAAATATAAACATGTATTTGCATGGTCATATGAGGATTTGAAAGCATATAGAAAGGACTTATTTTAGCATGATATCCCTTTGAAAGAAAGCACTAAACAATTTAGACAAAAACAAAGGCCTATTAATCCCTTATCGGTAACCAAAATGTAGGCAGAACTGATGAAACTAAGAGATTTAGGTATAATTAAACCAATAAGACATTCATCATGGGTTTCTAACTTGGTCCCTGTAAGAAAAAAGAATGGTGATATAAGATTGTGTGTTGACTTTAGAAATTTAAATGTAGCCTCATTAAAAGATAATTATGGATTGTCAAACATGGAGGCTATGTTACATAAAGTCACTGGCTATGACCTATTGTCTATGATGGATGGATTTTCAGGGTATAACCAGGTGCTAGTTAAGGAATTAGAACAATTCAAGACAGCATTCACTACTCCTTGGGGAACTTATGTATATGCTCGCATGCCTTTTGGTTTGAAGAATGATGGTCTCTAATGGTAGTATACCAAGAAGACTTGACAGCCTTCTCAAAAAGAGCAGAGGATCATTGCAATAATCTAGAAAAGGTGATGATAAAAGCATTGGAATATGGGGTGTCTTTAAACCCAAATAAATGTCACTTTGTTGTTACTGAGGGAAAGCTCTTGGGACACATAGTATCAAAACAAGGAGTCAGAATAGACCCTAAAAGGGTAGAAGCTATTCAAAAAGTGATTCCTCCTAAGAATCTAAAAGGAATACAACTATTTCTAGGATAGATCAATTTTGTAAGGAGATTTATTGCCAAATTTGTAGAATTGGTTAAACCTATTGTCAAATTGCTGAAGAAAAGTGTAAAGTTTGAATGGGACCAAGAGGCTCAGTTAGCCTTTGAAAAAAATAAAGAAAGCTATTCAAGAAGCACCGGTCCTTGTATCCCCTAATTACACAAAGCCCTTTTCTTTGTTTACTTTTGCTTCATTCCATACTATTAAGGCAGTCTTATTACAAAAGGATGGTGAGGGATTTGAACATCCCATTGCATTTTTTAGCAAGTCATTGCAGTCAGCTGAATTAAACTATCAGTTGATGGAGAAACAAGCATATGCTCTGGTGAAGGCAGTCAAGGATTTTAGGCCTTATTTGGTATGTGCAAAAATAAATGCATATGTTCCTCATGCTATTGTCAAGGACATTTTGGTTCAGAATGAAGTAACAGGGAAAAGGTGTAAATGGATAAATAAAATTCAAGAGTTTGATCTAGACATCCATATCACCAAATTAGTGAGGGGGTTAGGATTGGAAAAGTTGATGACAGAAGAAAATTTGGATTTGGTCCAAGTTAACAGTGTTGATACTGATGAGAATTCCTTAACAAGTATTGAAATGCAACCCTGGTATGCCAATATTGTATATTTTTTGAAAAATGCTAAATGTCCAGATGATTTGAATGACAACCAAAGGAGGAGTTTGAGATTGCAATCTCAAAAATATGTCTTGTTACAGGGTGATTTATTCTAGAAAAATAGAGATGGGATCTTGTTATTATGCCTTGACAAAGGTCAATCAGAGAAGGTATTGAAAGAAATGCATGTTGGAATCTGTGGAGGGCACTATTCTGCTAGGCCAACAACTCATAAAATTCTAAGGGCTGGATATTATTGGCCTTTTTTGTTTCAAGATGCTTACACTTTTGTCAGGAAATGTGAGCCATGCCAAAGGTTCTCAAGTAAGATGAAGTATTCAAGAGCATTATTGTTAAACCCTATAATAGAAGAGGCTCCCTTTTCTATGTGGGGAATGGATTTTATAGGAGAGTTTGTTGAGAAATCAAGTGGGGGGCATGGTTGGATTTTACTAATAACTGATTATTTTACAAAGTGGGTAGAGGCAATCCCAACTAAGAGAGCAACAAGCACTGTGGTTATTGATTTTCTGATGGACAATGTAATTACAAGGTTTGGTGTTCCCCTTAAATTGGTAATAGATAATTCCATGTGCTTCAGATCTGAAGAATTAATTGACTTTTGCTCTAATATGGGAATTATTATGTCTTATTCATCCCCATATCACCCTCAAGCCAATGGCCAGGAATAATCCAGTAACAAGATTATTTTACAAATCTTAAAAAATACTTTGGAAGGGAATAAGAGAGCTTGGAATATTAAATTGAAACTTGCCCTCTAGGCTGATAGGATCACTATCAAGAAGGCCACTAGAAAATCTCACTTTGAATTGGTTTATGGTGTTCAATCAAGAATGCCTGTCAACAATTTGCTCCCAATTTATAAGTTTATCCAAAATGAAAAAATGGAAGTTCCTGAACCTATGAAAGAAAGGATGGTTCAGTTGGTAGAATTGGATGAAGTAAGGAGAGAAATCCAAAGAGAAAACATTAAATTGCAACAAAAAATGAAATATCTTTTTGACAGAAGGGTAGATGTGAGAAAGTTTCAGCCTGGTGACTTTGTATTGCAATGGAATACCAAAGCTGAAGATAAAGGTAAACACAAGAAGTTTAAATCATTATGGATAGGACCTTTTGTTATATCCCAGATCTTTGGAAAATATTATTATATCCTCAAGAGTCTAGATGATGAAGAATAGGAATTGCCAGTGCATGGACAATTCCTAAAAACTTTCTTTAATTAACCTCTCTTTTCCATGCACAGTAGTGTGTATTATATGTATAGGTGTGTTTCCTTCATGTTGAATGTTTGTTTCCTATTTTATGTTTAGGCAGTTTTGGTCTACTTGTTCCAAAGATCTGTAGTTCTTGTTATAACCTGGCATTTAAACATCCTCAAAGAGAGCCACTGTTGGTGCTATTTCCTATTCAAGATTTGTCTGGTAAAGTTTTGAGATCTCCTGTCCTCTGTGCAATTCAACGGTTCAAAATCATGGTTAAAAAATTGTCCCTTGTCTTTGGCAAGTTTTATCCTAACCATTAACCTGGTCAAAAATGGTCAAAAACCCTTGTGTCATGCTTCCTATTGCAATTTTGGTCATAAAACCCTAAGCGCTCAAATGTGTTCTAATTTCATGTTACCTTTTTCACTTAAGTTTTGTCTCTAATGGGTTCATTTCAAATGGACATGTTTGTTAAAGTTGTCAATCCTAACACTGTGGTATTACATTATTCCTTTAATCCTAAGTCCATTGTAGTTTTAATTAAAGTTGTTATATGTTGTGCACTTTTGTTTTGATCCAACAGACCACTTGATGGCTTATATCCAACATGCACGACATCTATCGCATAAGCGATTAAGTCTGAGCATTGCATGTCCTAAGTGGGGTGGTGGTCATAAAGAGTCTTCAGCTAAGCAGTGGGCAAGTCAAAAAAGATTAGCGATCAGCGTAATTGCTTAGAGGCAAAGTGTGTAGCATCTAATGGATAATCCATTAAGTGGTGCTGAAGCATGTCCTTGGTGGGGCTGAAAGTCATAAAGCTTTAGTTAAACAATGGAAAAGTTAAGAAATAATCAACGGTTAGCTTAATCACTTAGGGGAAAAGTGAATGAAATCTAATGGGTATGAGATTAAGACTGGATAATGCATGGCACAAAAGGTGGGTCCTGTATGGCGATTAAGTCATGTTAATAAGGTTGCAAGTATGAAAGAATTTGATGGTCCGCTTAAAGGCTTAAAGGTAAAATGAACAAAATATAATGGGTAAGTGATTAAGTGGAGCTGACACGTGTCCAAGGTGACCAGTTGTTTCTATGAGAATAAGATAGCCATCAGATGAAGAAAATGATGTTCAATATCTACGACTTAAATTCAAAATTGTCAAAATGAGTTGCAGAGAGCTGTTAAGCTGTGAAATTGAAGCTTGCAAATTAATTGCAGAATGTGTGGCAACTCCAGTCAAATTCTATGTGAGTGATTGATTTGATTGAAGTTGTAAAGTTGGTTAACTCAACTTGAGGTCACAATAATTCACCAAAATCATTCAAGCAAAAATAGAATTGCAGACATACTCAGCTCCATGCAATAAAGTTTTTGAACGGGTAAGTTTCCTTTGATTCAGTATAATTTAGACTCCCAGTAAGGTTTACAGTCTAAAAGAATTTTAGAATTATCTGTTTAAAACCTGGGTTTCATCTTGATAAAAAAACTTTAAGTTCAGAATGGCCCATAGGATTGAGATTTCTGGAGAAGTTGATTACCAAAAAATAAATTTTAGGGAGGATTTTTTACAACAGTTGAATGGATCCATGAGCGATGCAACCCCAAGTAAGAGAATAGTTCCCTCGCATCCCCATTTTAGAATAGGAGAAGGTATGTATGATTTGGGTAGATGGGCAAAGGATGTTAAAACCAGTTTTAATGGTCTTACCCTGTTTAGAACCACATACAGTCAGAAAAATGCCCCCACCCCAGATTGTAACATTTGGGAATTAGATGTGGGAAATTTGATAGCACCTGGGGTGTTCATGGATATGGATTTGTTCACTTTGATTGCCAAAAATTATGACAAAGTATCTAGGGTTGTCAGGGATACCAAGGGAAATGCGTTATTGACTGTTTCAGCTGATGAAATCAGAAGAATCTTCAAGTTGAGTGATACCTCAATTCATATGGATGACATTGACTTTGAATACTTTAAGGAAGTATACCAAACATAGAGAGAATACTACAGAGATGAAGCTTTAAAGGAATACTTAAACAAAATAGGTGACTTGGCTGTAGTAGGTCCTAGAACCCCAGAACCATTCAAATTGGATTTCTTTAATGGCAAAGCCACGAAAATGTATAGTTCCCTATGCCATGTTTTAGGAGAAGATGAAGATGTAACAATGTCTGTCCACATAATGCTCATGGTGGTCTAGATTCTACATCCCCACTTGTCAGTAGTATTTGACTATGCATCCTACATTGCTCAAGAAATGCATGAGGGTTTGGAAGGGATCCAGGACAGCAATATACTGAAACTGATGGGATGGTATTCCCTCATGATGCACATGTTCTTGTCCAATAATGTAGACTTCTTTGAGGAAGAAATGGAATTCACTAACTTCCAGGGTGATGAGGAATTGCATGTTCAAATGTGGAGTGCTGACCTATTATGGGCTAGGAAAGAAGCAAGATATGTTTACTTTGATAGGGTTTTTGCAACTAGTCTTAAGTCACTATTATGCAATCAAAATACTAGGATTCATACTGAAATGATGAGGCTTTTGAGGCCCATGGAGTTTGCACCAAAACTAAGGATTTCCCATAATTAGGGAGATCTGATTTTGTACCCTATCTCTATAGTGATCAGAGTTTATGGATTCAGGGGAACCCCTTATGTGCTGCCCTACAAAGTCCCTCTCGAGATTGGAATTGCAGAGAACATAAGACAATGGGGTGGATTACATGAGGAGGCCCTAGTAGGAAAGATGAAGGGAAGAATTTTCCCTACCCTCACCAGAGCCCACCATTTCATCATAACGAAGAATGGGTGGACATGGTTTGATATGTATTTTGAGCCTTATCATTTGGCAACATTTGTATCTAGGTGTGTGGATAATGAAGACTTTATCATGGGTATGTTCAGGAAGAGAACTAAGTGCTTGGCATTGGAGCACCAGCTCAACTACCCCGAGGATATCATTAGGAACATTTTTGACTTTGGTGACCAAGAAATTATGAAGGAGAAATGGTTAGTGTACAAGAAGTCTTTGGACTTTGTACATAATTTTGACAAGTTTTATGATCCCTTGAAGGAATTCTTCCCTTGGGCCAAGAAAATTGAATATTTAATGACTTTATTTGAGGGAATCATGCAAACCCTAAATGAGAAAAAATAGAAATTAATGGAAGCTGAGCTAGAGAAGGCTCATGCTATTTTGAGTAAACTTTAGCAGGGAAGAATAATCCCACCTGGGGATTATCTAGTATACAAGAGGAGAGGGTACACTGCCATCATGCCCAAAGCTGATAAACCTCCTCAGCATAAGGGGAAAAGGCCAGCAAGTGCTAGTATTCAAGAAGTTCCCTCTCCCAAAAGACAAAGGGTGGAAGCAAAAGAACAAGAGAGTGAATTGTACTCTCCTTCCCAATCCCCCATGCAATATGATGACCAAGCAATTGCTTAAAAATTGGTGCAATTGAGGAATGTTGGTGAAATTGTTGTTACTACTCAGGAGTTACAAGAAGGAATTCTAGAGGTACCTAAGCATACAATAGATGACCTTATAGTGGTAGAGTTTATATGTATGGAATTAGATCCTATAACCAAGAAAGTCAGTGATGAATTCTTGTCAGACGACAGTTTCATCAAAACTAGGGCATTCAATCAATTTTTGTGGAGAAGCCATATAGATGAATTCAATCATAAATGTCAAAAGCTATAGGAAGCTCAGCCTCATCAAGCTAAGGATGATATAGAGAAAGAGGTTAAGCAGAAGATGGTCTCCAAATTTGACAAGATCACCACTGAAGAGGGTAGAGAGTTGGTGAAGAAGCAAGGAGTCCTCATACTACCTCAATGGGACTTAGCAGATGCAGTAGTTTCTGATGTTGTCAAGAAGCAAGAAAAACCAATGAGCATTATTGGGACATCAAGTGGTACCCAGTTTAGTGAAGACCATGCAGCCCTGGCAATCTGGTCATTAAAGAGAAAAGACAAAAGGAGAATGAAGGAAGATGACAAAACTAAGGAAGCAGGAAGCCTCACTGTCAAGAGAGTTGGTGATACCTCAGGTACAAAGGCAGAAAATTTAGCTCTTCAAATAGCCAATTTAAGCCTGAGGGTGT
Source organism: Thuja plicata (assembly GCA_018584345.1). Lineage (NCBI taxonomy): Eukaryota > Viridiplantae > Streptophyta > Pinopsida > Cupressales > Cupressaceae > Thuja > Thuja plicata. The sequence goes on from MU223739.1 coordinate 1,731,528, forward strand.
CTGAGAAGGAAAAAGAGGCATATGGTAGCCTAAAAAATTAATATGAATTTGTACTCAAAGCTTACAATGATGAAAGGGTCAAATCCCTATTAAAGGATAACATAATAGTAGTTTTGGAAGGAAATCAAAAGGTACAATTAATGCCCCAAGCGTTAATTGCTCAGGATCCTCACCATTCCTCCTCATCTAGTCTATTTGTGACTTATCCCCTATGCCCTGCACCTTTGAGTCCAACTACCCAGGAGGCCATTGATGCTAAGAGAGCAGAGTTGGAAGCTGAAAAGAACATGCTTATCAATGAAAGATCAAGGTTAGAAGGAGAAGGAAAGAGGGATCTAGAAGACTCCCCTACATATAAAGATGCTAAGGAATTGGTGAAGAAAAGGTGTTCTGATCAAATATATTCCAACCTTAAGAGATGTGCTAGTGAGGTTAACCTTGCCAACCTCTATTTATTAGGAAAGAAGATTACTAGCATATTGAATAGTCATGATGAGTGGAAGGAGTAGTGGGATCTAATAGTTGATAACTGGAAGGGGAAGATAGCCCATTTCAAATCCTTTTACTCTCTCTCAAAGGAACAAAACAATATTGACATCATTCTGACAAAAACCCACAAATGTCTCAAATTGATGGTCAACTTGGACACTAAGAAGAACATAGTTATCAGAAGAGTAGAGACTTTGAGAGGAGACTTCTCTAGGGATAGATATGACATGTTCCCAATATGTTCAAAATGGATGGGAACATAAATAATGAAGCCCTATGGCTAAGGCAGCTAAATGAATCACTAACCAGCAGAACAAAAAGTATTATTACATAGGGAAATACTGGTTGGTTTGTGCTAACTATTGATATTCTAAATAAAGCCAAGGCATTTTTTGAATCCTGGGAGGTAGAAATTGAAAAGGCCAATGTTGACTGGGAGGAGTTCAATGGATAGAAGGATGAGGTGCTCAATTTTAGTTGGCCAGATGATGAGGTGTTTACCACTTGGGTGAGCAAGTATGGTGTAGTCACTCATGTAGCATAAAGCAGTAAATATAAGAGTTACAACGAGCACCAAAGATGTACAACAGTTTGAAAAAATCCAATATTGGGGACTCTACATCAAAAAGAGGAAAAAATATAGATGATAAGGACCCAGCAACTTCAGAATAGCTTAAAGCATTCAGGTGGTCATAGGACAAAAGATCATATGGCTTGTAACAAAGATTTGTTATTCTCTCTACCTAATTTTTTGTCTCATTTGTAAACTGTATTTTGTCCTCTAGCCTATTCATCTGAAGCTTATTGCATCCTTATTTTACAAAAGGATTCCAAGATGACTAGGGATATCTATAAGTAGCATGTTGTAATATTGTAATAAGGATGGTAAAATAAGATTACAAGGTAGACTTTTGAATGGTGTCTGAGCTTTCGTTTTTAGTCTTTTTGAATGTACTGATGTCAAGCTTATATTAATAAAATATAATGGAATCTCCATTTTAACACCAATGATGTTTTTTTGCATTTTCTTTTAATTCTTGTATGTTTTAATTGTAAGGAATTTTGAATATACTGGTTATAAGGTAGCTATGTCATTATTTGTCAATTATTTTCAAGGAGAGTTTAAATCTGGCAGGTAATTGTAGAGAGTTAGGGTTTATGCAGGAATTTGATATAGGGGTGTGAGGATGAGAGGATAGTTTGCAAGGCATTCCATCTAAGGTTGATCTATATTTCAATTAATTTTCCTTGGTGCATGTATGTTCTGTTCTGACTCTATGAACCGTGATTAGGCACTGGTCAAAATGCTAACAAGTGGTTGTTATCATCAATCTAAAATTAATCTATCTTTATATTTATATCATTTAAAATAAATGTCTAGATAATTGTACTTAATACAATTCACTTTAGTGATTCCTTGAAGAGAGAATCAATAGGTTAGCCTTCCTAAGCCTAGTGGCTCAAAAACAAGAAGGATCATTAATCCTTAATCCACTGTTAAAATTGTTCAAAGATAATATTCTGTTGAAGGCGCACCCGCCTAGGTTTGTGGAGCCCAAAGTGTAGAAGGATGTACATCCTTGTTAATTAGCCCTTTTTCTGTGAGAATCCAAGTTGGGAATGAAAGAGTCAAGCATTTACTATTTTAAATTGATTCCAACAAGAAAAAGAGCTAATAGAGGTTACTCGAGGTAATGGTTGTTGACTATTTCATAAGCTTCCTCCCGTTTGTTTTTGAACCATAAGTTTCCCTTTTCTATGAAAAAGTCATAGAAAATGTCTATGCCTTTGTGGAAATGAAAGACACCCTCTATGAAATCTGGCCTTATATGCAATACTACTTGGCCTTCAGTGTTCTGGACCACCCTTTTGTTGGAGTCATAATGGTTTTCCAGGGTCATGATCAGCTTAGGTGAAGACATGGCTACTGGGTGGGTTGCTACATTGACGAGTCTTGCTAATACTAGGGAGGTATAATCCTCTAATCTCCTAGTTGGTTGGCCACACCTTGTCTAGAAGTCATCCCAATCCACATTCCTGATATTAGTATGGTGATTTCCTTGTGCCTGTTGCTAATTTTGGAAGGGGGAGTGTTCCCCTTGTATTGGTATTTCATGGGTGAAGTAGTCTTCTTCTCAGGCATTCCTGTAATAAAACATGCAAGTATTAGTATCTTATTTGAAGCAAAAAACTAAAAGAAAGCTGACTAAACTAAGAAAATAGAGCAAAAACTCTCTAAGTAACCTGGAATGCAGGTTTTTTTCACACTTTTGGCCCTTTTGAGGTTTCAGACGCTGAAAACTAGTTTGGAGGCCGAAAGTGAGAAAAGCCACCATTTGGAGAGTGAGTTTCTTTTGACCCTTCAACATCCAAAATTCTAAAGGCTTTGCAGACACCAAAAAGCCAAAATCATGAGGATTGAAGACCAAGTTTTGGGGATTCGGTCTTGTTGGAGTTTTGGACCTTTTGAAGGTCCGAAATGCCGAAAAGGCCAAATTTTTGAAATTGCAACAAGAGTTAACAAGGCTTTTGGGGATTTGTTTCTATTGGAATTTTGGAATTTTTAGAGGTCTAAAATGCTGAAAGGGCCAAATCTCTGAAATGAGACAGACTATGACTAGACCTGGTTTTCAGTCTTTTGGAGGCCAAAAACCTATGACCAAGGTCTTGACCAAACGAAACCCTAACATAGAAACTAGAAAGGGCAAGAATTGACTCAACACGGATGGACCTCCCAGTAAATCAAAGGTGCCAAAGGCCCTTAGAGACTAGGGGAGAAGGAAATTTGCATGCCCTAGGCTAGGAAAGTGCTAGGGAAAAAACCCTAAAAACCAAAAATCTCGAGGAGGGAAAAGAAAACATGAGGCAGCGAACAAGACCTACCTCAGAGGGGCTAGGACCAGGGGAAGAGAACATAATGAAGCTTGGAGGTGTGTGTATGATTAGTCTCAAGGTTGAAGGAAAAAATGTTGAAGTTGTGAGCTTTTGAGGAATTTCAAGTTGAGAACAAAAAGTGACTTCGAATGAGGGCCCTTTGCAATTTATTGTTGGAATAGTCCCAAAGGATAACTGAGAGGGGGGTGAATCAGTTATCATCTACTTTAATTCTTTTCTTTACTTAGATATTAATTAACATAAATTAAATGCACATTCAGATAACACAATAGAGAACACAACAATTTTGGTTACGAGGAAACCAAATAGGTAAAAACCCTGGTGGGAATTAGCACCCACAAAGAATTGTACTTGAGTATAATTATCCCTACTAGGAGATCTTGCACCCCTGTTAGGAGTTTTTCTTTAGAATGCAATAAGTACAGAGACCTCGTTAAAGGTCAAACCCTGTTAGGAGTCTTTTACAATTAACCCTATTAGGGGTGATGACTCACTGTACAAAAGCTCACTGCTAAAATGGTGAAGGCTACAACCTTCAGTAGAATAGATATACACTATATCTAATAGATGAGCTATTTGAGTATACCTACTATCTTGATCAGTTCCAATGAATCGTAATCTTCTTCTATTTCTTCACATAGTTTTTCAACTTATTCTGTCTGACTTTCTTCTCTCTTCTGTCTATTGTTTTTCACTTCATTTTCACACTTAGCAAACACAATTGATCTACTATATGTATCTTCACCAAGGATAAGGTCATGATGGTATCTGGGAATAATTCATCAACTTATTTTTCAACTTAAGTAACCACACAATCAAAGTTAGAACCGCGCAACTCAAACTAAATAGACGCAACGCTTCACAAAGTCAGCTCCACCAATTTTACTCCAATATCACGATTCTATTAAAACATGCTTGGCACCTTTGTATAATCATCACTAACTCATAAATAAACATTAATACAAACATGCATATCCCGAAGATAGGTGGAACTAAGGAAACACTGTATTTACGTTAGCTCTAGGCAAATAATCTTCAGACGCTATAACTACCATAACTGATTAACATAACTCAACTAAAACTTCATATCTGACTCAGTGTGAATGCACATAGCATCTATAACATGTATACACCATGGAAATAAACACACATAGCTCTAGAATAGCTGTACGGATAATTTCATATAGAACATTGTTGTATATTATATGTTGTCATCAATGACAAACATACAATCAATTATTTGAACAGAAGCAAATCTCCAATAATCTCCTCCTTTGACATTGATGGCAACATATGATATCATCAACTCAAAGTTTCTTCCTTATTTTTACAATCTTCTCAATATCCTCAACAAAGTTTCCTCTTCACTACTGCTGCTCTGTATACTCCCCCAGAGTATATGATTCCTCTTACTAATACTCCCCCTTTGACATCAATGAAAAAGGGTGTTAAACACCACTAAGCATAGGTAATACTCTAGAAGTAGAGTATTCAACCTTCATCAATCACCAAGGACTGATGCTCTTTCTACAAATTCTAATCAGACTCAGGAAAGGGAACTACTCCTAACTTCTCCCTGAGATACTCAAAAATATCTTTTGATAATGGCTTTGTAAAAATATTTTCTAATTGTTCTTTAGTGCTCAAATAATCCAACTTTACTTCTTTTTCTACAAATTTTTCTCTTAGAAAATGGTATTTGATCTCAATGTGTTTTGTCTTTGCATGCATCACATGGTTCTTTGACATATTGATAGTACTAGTGTTGTCACAGTGAATAACAATAGGATAATCAATCTAAATACTGAAGTCTTTAATCATGTATTTGATCCAAACCATTGTTTAACAATTCAATGATGTTGCAACATACTCAGCTTCTATCGTTGACTCAGAGATACAATTTTTCTTTTTACTTGTCCAAGTGACCAATCTGTTTCCAAGAAATACTGCTCCTCCTGATGTACTCTTTCTGTTATCAACACAACCTACCCAATCAGCATCAATATACACATGAAGTTGTATATTCTCTGAGTTAGGATACCATAAACCATAGTCTATAGTTCCTTTTAAATATCTGAATATTCTTTTTATTGCAATTAGCTGATTTTGTTTAGGTTGAACTGCATTAGAAATATCAGGTCTAGATTGAGTAAGATATATGAGTTTTCCAATCATAGAATTGTATAGAGTCTTGTCAACTATTGTGGAATCATCATCTTTAGAAAGCTTGCTTCTTGTTATCATGGGGGTGCTTACTAGTTTGCAATATTCCATCTTGAAAGTCTTCAATATCTCCTTTACATACTTAGACTAATTTATGAATATGTCTTTGTCTATTTGTTTTACATTCAATCCAAGAAAATATTTGATAGGTCCAATCATGCTCATTTCAAACTCACTTTTCATTTCTTTGGAAAATTCTACACTAAGTTTGTCATTACCTCCAAAGATAATGTCATCAAC
>MU223739.1:1738127-1751362 GCA_018584345.1 Thuja plicata
GAATCATAAAATTCTCATCAATCTTCACATGAGTACTTTCAATGATCTTCTTTAATCTTAGATTAAAACATCTATAGGCTTTTCTTTTAGTAGAGTAACCAAGAAAAATACCTTCGTCGCTTCTAGCGACAAACTTGCCAATGCTATCATCTCTCTTGATGTAGCATTTTCTTCCAAATATTCTCAAGTATTTTACAGTAGGTACATTACCAAACCAAAGTTCATAGGTTGTTTTGTCTGCGCCTTGCCTTAATTGTATTCTATTGATAGTATAGACTTCTATATTGACCACATCTCTCCAATAGGTATGGGAAACCTTTCCTTTAATCATGATATTGCATGTTGTGTCAAGTATTATTTTTTTCCTTCTTTCTGTAGTCACATTCTACTGAGGGGTTCTAGGTGCACTTAACTGTCTCTTGATTCCATGTTCTTCATAGTAATTATAAAATTGGTCAGAGGTGAATTCTCCTCCTCTATCAGATCTCAAACATTTTATCTTTAATCTAGATTCATTCTCAACCTTAGCTTTGAACACTTTGAATTTCTCAAAAGCTTCAGATTTGTCTTTTAGGAGCGCAACCCACATCATCCTTGAGAAATCATCAACAAACAAAATCAAATACCTTTCTCTATAGTATGATCTTGTTTGAGTAGGTCCACATAGGTCTATATGTATCATATCTAATTTGTTTTTAGCAGAGTCTTGTTTTCTTCTGAATGAGGTCCTCACATGCTTCCCTATCACACATTCCTTGCACATGGTGTCAACTGGTCTTGCAATACTTGGAAGGTCTCTTACTACCTCTACATTACTTATCTTGACTATGTTGTCAAAATTTATATGACAAAGTCTCTTGTGCCATAGCCAACTATCATCCACTTTTGCAACAAAACAACTTACTTCTAAATTGAGCTGAAAGACATTACCTTTGGTCTTTGAGCCTAATGCAATCATGTCTCCTTCTTTTTTGTTAATCATGCACTGCTTGTTTTTGAATTCCAACTAATATCCTTTATCAAGAAACTATCCAACACTTAGTAAGTTATGATGTAAACCATCAACATAAAGAACATCATCTGTCTTATTCTTTCCATCTAAGGTGATAGAACCTCTGCCTATGATAGGTTTGGGAGTGTTATCTCCAAATATAACCATGCCACCTTTGTATTTTTCCAAATGTACAAATTTTTCTTTGTCTCCTGTCATGTGGTGTGAACATCCACTGTCAATGATCCAGTCAGTTCTTATGTCAGCTTTTGAAACTAATGCTAACTCTTGTGTTTTTTCTTCATCTTCTTTGTCCATTTCTTCAAGCATATTTTCAATGTCTTTAATGTCAATGAAACCAATTTCATCTTCTCCTGAATCTTCATCAATTACACCATCTTTAGCATGATAACATTCCTTAGTGTACTTGGGCTTGTAATCTGATTTGAACTTCTTTACTCTTGTAGGACACTTGGATGCAAAGTGACCAACTTTTTTGCATGAAAAAAAATTTGAATCATAGTTGTCCTTCATATTTCCCTTTACCTTTCCTTTCTTTCTTGGAAATCATAGCAATGATTTCTTCTAGTTTTGTTCAGGTAACATCTCTAAGTTTTTGTATCTTTTCTTCCATGTCTTTTCACGAGCATTCTTTTCTTGGATGTCTCCTTCAAACATATCTTCTAAGTATTTCCAAATAAAGTATGCTTTATCTGCCTTCTTGATCTCATAAAATTCATTGTTGGATAGGGCACTGATTAGGGCTTCTTTTGCAATTGCATTTTGAGTGAACACTTCCTTTTGTTTCTTTGTAGAGTCTTCTTCTGCAAGGTCTTTCAAGGTGGGAACTTCAATTGCTTGAGTGGAAATCTCATAGATCTCAAATCCAACACACTAAAGATGTGTTATCATTTTTTTCTTCCATTCAAGATAGTTTACTCCATCAAACTTAGGACTCTTTCTTGAAGTATGCCATCTAATCTACCTTAAGTTGTTAGGATTTCTCTCCAAGGCACTTGGCTCTGATACCAATTGTTGGAATAGTCCCAAAGGATAACTGAGAGGGAAGGTGAATTAGTTATCAGCTAATTTAATTCTTTTATTTACTTAGATATTAATTAACATAAATTAAATGCACATTCAGATAACACAATAGAGAACACAACAATTTTGATTACGGGGAAACCAAATAGGTAAAAACCTCGGTGGGAATTAGCACCCACAAAGAACTATACTTGAGAATAATTATCCCTATTAGGAGATCTTGCAACCTTGTTAGGATTTTTTCTATATAATGCAATAAGTACATAGACCTGGTTAAAGGTCAGACCCTGTTAGGAGTCTTTTACAAGTAACCCTGTTAGGGGTGAGGACTCACTGTTCAAAAGCTCACTGCTAAAATGGTGAAGGCTGCAACCTTCAGTAGAACATATATATACTATATCTGATAGATGAATTGTTTGAGTAGACCTGTTGTATTGATCAGTTCCAATGAATTGTAATCTTCTTCTATTTCTTCACATAGTTCTTCAACTTATTTTGTCTGACTTTCTTCTCTCTTTTGTCTATTGTTTTTCACTTCATTTTCACACTTAGCGAACATAATTGAACTGCTATATGTATCTTCACCAAGGATAAGGTCACAATGGTATCTCGAAATACTTCATCAACTTATTTGTGGGCTTAACTAACCATGCAATCAAAGTTAGAACCGCACAACTGAAACTGAATAGATGCAACACTTCACAAAGTCAACTTCACCAGTTTTACTCCAATATCACAATTCTATTAAAACATGCTTGGAACCTTTGTATAATCATCACTAACTCATAACTAAACATTAATAAAAACATGCATATCCCAAAGATAGGTGCAAATCAAGAAACATTGTATTTACGTCGGCTCTAGACAGATAATCTTCAGACACTATAACTGCCATAACTGATTAACATAACTCAACTAAAACTTCATATCTAACATAGTGTGAATGTACATAGCATCTAGAACATGTATACACCATGGAAATAAACACGCATAGCTCCAAAAAATCTATATAGATAATTTCATATAGAACAGTATTGTATATTATATGTTGTCATCAATGACAAACATACAATCAACTATTTGCACAAAAGCAAATCTCCAACATTTATAACCTGCGGGCCTTACATCAGCATTTCCAGTGTTTTCAATGTTTGAAACATTGAAAGACTAGAGGTAGACACCTTTGGAATTTCAGTGATTTTGAAGGCTGAAAAACACTGAAAGGATAGACTTTCGGCCATTTCGATATTTCAGAGTAGTATGATCCCCCAAAATGTCGAAAGGGTTGAAAGGCCGAAAAAGGTTCTTTTCCATGTCTAATCATGCTGACACATGTTCTTCTGAGACTGACTGAGCGAGGACACAAGGGGTAAGACGAGACCAAAAACTAGAAAAAATAAAAAATAAGGGGGGTCCCCATGGTCAGAGGACCAAAAAAAATAGGGTGTGTGTTGTGTACCCACAACAGGTACCAAATGGATATTCATAAACAAGTTGAATGAGAATGGAGAAGTCAAAAGAAATAAAGAAAGATTAGTATGCAAGGGGTATGCACAAGAGGAAGGTATGTATTATGGTGAAACCTTTTCACCCATTGCTAGACTAGAAGGAGTTAGAATTATTCTTTCTTATGTTGCATTTAAAGGATCCAAGGTATACCAGATGGATGTCAAATTTGCATTCCTAAATAGAATACTAGAAGAAGAGGTATACATTGAACAACCAGAAGGGTTTGTTGATCCAGACAAGAGAAACATGGTATGTAGACTACATAAAGCCTTGTATGGATTAAAACAAGCACCTAGAGCCTTGTATGAAAGACTTCACTCCTATCTCATAAGCATTGAATTTGTAAGAACAAGTGAAAATAACAATCTATACTTAAAAGAAGAAATCGATGGTAATATTCTGATTGGTGAAATATTTGTTGATGATATCATTTTTGGGGGTAATGAAATGTTATGTAAATCCTTTGCTAAAGAAATGAGAAAAGAGTTTGAAATGTCTATGTTTGGAGAGATCAAATTATTTCTTAGTCTACAGATTCTTCAACAAGAAGCAAGCATATATCACTCAGTCCAAATACATCAAGGAAGTGCTAAAGATATTCAAGATGGAAGATTCCAAGCCAGTTGGAACATCTATGGCAACCGGATGTAAGCTGAAAAAGGAAGATAAATCAAATGAGGTAAATCAGACCTTGTATAGATTAATGATTGGAAAACTAATGTATGATGTTCATACTATACCAAATATAGCACATGCAGTTGGAATAGTTGCAAGATTCTATGCTAATCCCAAAGAATCACATATGACTATTGTCAAGAGAATTTTGAGATATCTAAAGAACACCAAGGACTATGGCTTATGGTATAAAAGAGAAGGAAACTTTGAGCTTCAAGTGTATACAGATGTTGATTGGGCTGAAAATATAGATGACTAAAAGAGTGCCATTAAAGGAGCATTCTTCATGGGTGATAGACTTGTCACATGGATCAACAAGAAGCAAGGATGCATCTCACAATCTACTACAAAAGTAGAATATGTGGTTGTTGCTGCAAACTGCTCAAATATTGTATGGATCAAACAATTACTGGAAGATATGAATATGAAGATTCTTGAACCAATGATTATCTATTGTGATAATACCATTGCAATAAACATATCAACGAATCCAGTCATGCATGCTAAGACTAAGCATATAGCAATCAAGTATCATTACTTAAGAAAACAAGTGCCAACAAAAGAAGTGATACTAGAATATGTTCAATCCAAGGAACAATTAGCTGACATAATTAAATAGATATTATCGAAAGATACATTTGAGTACCTGAGACAGTGACTAGAGGTCTAGCCCTTATCTATCAGTCAGTAATCTAACTAGGAGATTGCATCAACCTATACACAAATCAGAAGATCATTCATGTTGATGCAAGCATAGAGATGGACTAAAAAGATACATCTATACACAGCAAGGTACTTATCTACACTGAACACCATAGTCATTGTATTTCTGATGGATAGGGAAATTCAAGGAGTATGTTATAAAAAGGGATGGAATATGATATGGAAAAATTGTTTGGCATTGTTGTCAAAGGGAGAGATTATCTCATTATCATGGAGAGATTATATCATTATCCACACATTATCCATGGAGAGAAGTTCCTAAGAATCTAAAGGGAGAGATTACATATGAAATATCCATCAAAGGGAGAGGAGTAACATAAGGGAGAGAATACATACTAAGGGAGGGATAGTTGTCAAAGAAAAAAGAGATGGTCAAGGAGAGGAACAGTCAAGGAAGAGCACATATCAGAAAAAAAATTAGAATTTGATACATCTATCCAATAAAGGGATTATAGATTGAAGAATAGACACTCTGCAAGAAACAAATCTAAGTTATATGAGCTTACCGAGAGCCATACATTTGTATTAATTATATAACAAAAGAGTTAGGAGAGATTGATGAAATACACTTGATATATTTCATATTGTATTAGTAATAATATAGTGTGATAATGTGTGTTTCCATAAATGCCAAAGGGAGAGATTCATGAACCATAACTAATTTAATGTTTGAAGATGTTAAGTTGATCACCAAAATGTAGAAAGCCAATGCAGGACATTGAATTAGTTAATGGATTGTATTGTCATTGATGTCAACTTGATATAATCTGATTGGTTATATACAAAGTGTAAAAGACTTGAGAGAATCAGAGAGATAAAGGTTATGCTTTTAGTAATGTATAAAAGATCAGAATTCACTAAGACTATGAACACCAACGGGAAGTGCACCTCGACAGACAGAGAAAACCAAAAGTAAAGTCACAGTGTTACCTGAGAAAGAAACATGAAAAGCATTACCGACGAGTAGAATCACAAGAATTACCAACAAGAAGAACTTCACATTGATGCTCGACGAATAGAAAACCCCGATGGATATGCCTTAGGAGAACTAAAGTTTTGATTGAAGATATCAAAGAGTTAAACCACCGAAAGGAACTGAAGTTCAAAAATGACAAAATACTTAGCTGGAAACAACTAAAGATAGAGTTAACTAGTTGTTAAAATTGTTTCCATTGACAAGTTAAAGCCAGAGATAAGTAAAATATTTAAAGTTGTTTTATCCAGTTGTCAATGAGAAATCTACGGGATAAAACTTAAGTAAAGCTTTAAAGAAATATTGGCTAAGATTGTGGATCACGACAAGAACAAGAAAATCAAGAGGTGAGAAACGGTGATATCATGTCTATAGAGAGAAAATCTAATTCATTATGAATTAGGGGAGTGAATAGAGAAGGATGCTAAAGAGAAAATGATGAAGAAAAACTTCATACAGTCCTGATCAATCAAGCTGAGGAAAGGGCTAAATATTTCTACAGACACAAAGCAATAGAGAAGCATAGCATCACTAAGTAGAAATAAGTGGAGCAAAGGTATTGAAAAGATACATTGATCAGAAAGGTATTATGAGCTTACAATAGATTTGAAAATATTCAAGTCTAAGTTGTATATGTGAACAGATAATTTATTGTTTCATTTTAACCATTGATTCAGAAAGTCTCTTAATCAAGCATGACTTAACAATCCTTTCTATATTGAGATACATCCCAAGGAGTATCAAAAAGTTTGATCATGAAGATAGCATGAGATGCCAAATACCATTTGAAAAACAACACTGGGTTTAGTTATAGAAGGTAGCATAGAGATGCCTGATATCAAGTGAAAAAATATTCTATTTAAATCCTCAAACAAGGTCACACCTAACAGTGTGTTTGTAACCTTTAACAGGGTTGGCTCTTCACCGAGCTCACTTCAGAAGAGTGAAAATTTTGGGTTACCGGTCCCAATTGGTTTTTCCCTTAACAGGGTTTCCACGTTAAAAATCCATGTGTCAATGTGTTTATAAGTCATTACTTTAGTGTTTTGTATTACACATAACTAATTTAGATTGATCGATATACACTAAGCAATTTACAGTTTTTCGGTAAATGAAAGACTGCTAATCGGTAAACAATAAGAATAAGGTTTAACAGTGAACTTCAAGTAGTAGTTATTTGTTAAGATTATTTGAAGACATTCATCTTGTAGGCCTGAAGATAACTAGAGGTTTAATATTGTGGTACTAATTTTTGGGTTAATTTATTGAAATATTTTTTAGGCCAATATATTTTGTGTACAGTGAACATAATAGATTGTAAACAATGGAGGTCAATAGTAGAAGGAATATGGAATCTATAGATATACATGTGCAACACATCAGATGATAAACCATGAAAAAGATGCTAAAAAAACCTATAAAGGAAATAGAGACATTCATTGTTATTTTATATTGATAATTATCTCATATGAAGGCCAAATTTCAAAGTGAAGCATCAAGGTGCCATGAAGTAGCTAAAAATGAGTGACCTAGAACATAAAGGGTTTCATACCATAAGAACCATTGCATGTGCATCCAATGATGATTTCTGGTTTTCATTTCTTTTATTATGTATGAAAACAAGTTCTCAAAAGTTTTTGGTACATATCATAAGGGAATAAATAACCAGTTCTAAAGGTAGAAGCATAGAACCTTCAAAAATGTGTTAAGAGTGTAGTACAAAGAAATATGAAATAGAACCATTGTTTTACATCAACACACAATAGTATATGTAAAAAGAATGGTGGGTAATATCATAGTTTTGTTTGATATCCACAGCCACAAGATGGGTATGCAAAAATGTGAAGAATTGGGGTGTTCCCTATGTAGAGCAACTACAATATTTTAATAAAAAATCCTTCATGATTGTTAGAAAGGAATTTCAAGTGTATAGATCAATTATAACAACAAATATCAAAACCTTACGTAAAAGTGTCAAAGTAATCCTCAGGTTCATAATAAGATTCATAAAAGAATATGAAAACCCTCAAGTTATAACCCATGGTTTAGAAAAGGGAAAAAAATCAATAGGGAGGTATGGAATGGAGCCACGACCAAACAAAGACTCAGCTCGAGCATGGAGAGGAAAATATATAGTTTCAAAGGTCTTAAATGGAAAATCCATAGAGACAATGGAGCTCAAGCTTTGAAACCCTCCAAAGTGGCCTAGACAAAACTTCCATGAAGCCCTAGGGTTTCCTTGAGACAGAGTGACGGTAAATAGAGCCTTTGAGAGTTTAGGTGAAAATGGGAGTAAAATTTGGATTTCTTAGACCTAAAAGGCTGATGAATAAAGGCATTATGCCTTATCTCTTTTGAATAGGTTTTATTCTAGGTTTTATAAAATATGATTTTTAATAAAGTAATACATTATTACTTTATTTTTAAATTATTTATTATAAAAAGAAAAAAAAAAATTATGAATAGTGCCTTTTCAATTAAAAATATTAAAGTTACATATCCACAAAAAAGGGGCCGGGGGATATAGAAATCACCCCACAGAGTTCACACGGCAAAGCCAGAAATGAAAACTATTCATCAAAAAAAGATAAAGCCATTAGGTAGCAAGAGCAGTAGCAGAAGGTGGAGGATCTTTATCATCTGATCCCCACGCCTTAGTGGGATTGACAGGAGGGTCGAGAAGCGACCAACCATCATCATCAGCATCTTCTTTTTCTTTTCCATCCGCCCTGGGCGGGGAGATAGGAAGAGCCAGGCGGGGATACTTGGAAGAGGTGGCAGGAGGCCAATCCAAACCACAACGAGCACCAGGAGCATCAAGAGGGGCAGACTACGCCGGAGCCGGCGCCCACCCAGAAGGCCAAGGAGGTGGAGAAGCCAAGCAACGCCGCCATCCATCCCCACCACCTCTCAGAGAGTGGTGACGAGGAGCCTGGGACCAAGGAGTGTGCGAGTGGCGCGCCGAAGAACTGTGCCCGCGGTGACGGCCTCTGGGAGGCATACCCTCGGCAGAAAGGGCATCCAGAGGAACCCGAGCAACAGTGCAGGGAGCATTGCCCCAATGATTGAGCAGCTCCTACAGGTGAGCTACTTCCAGAGCCACTTTATTGGCTTCAACTTGAATCTGCATCATAACATTATTACATATACAAGCTTTGTTAAACAAAGCAACATTCGTATCAAGAGAGATGTGAGAGAAAATAACAGCATTTCTATCTTTCCAAATATTAAACAAAATCTCCATCCTGAAAGTATGTCAAATCTAGGTAAACTTGGAGGGGATTCTAGGAGAATCTCCTAAGACAATCATATGCCAAGAAAAAGGCTCAGGCTGAAAGGGCTTAAAAAAATTGTGAATCCACTGCCAATACTGTTGAGCTCTCCTACAGAAACAGAAGATGTGCAAAAAGGTCTCAGGGTGACCGCAAAAAGGACATCGAGGGTCATGAACCCCCAGATGTTTGAGCCTAGGGCTGACTGGGAGACCTTGAAACAAAAGACACCAAGCAAAAAGAGCCATCTTGGGCTCCGTAATGGTGCTCTAGATGGTGTGAAAGCGAGAGCTCCAGTAGGAAGTGGCCAAATGAAGATGCCATCTCTAGTTAAGGATATCCACCATCGAAAGATGTGGGGATAACCACCTATAACCAAGTCTTGGATTGTAATTGCTGAAAGGCGTGGCAGGATACCACTTCCAATCCTTCCACCAAGGCCTAGTAGCCTGAATGCCAATCTTATGAAGTAGATTGGTAGGAATAGCCGAGATCAAAAGATCAAAAGTCTGGCGATCACAACGAGCCAGCTGAAATTGAACCTACATATCCTCCCAAGATCGGAGCCCCATAGAGACTCTAGAAAAAAGATCTTTGGGAGTCCGAATGCCGCATTTGAAAAAACGCAGAGCACAAGCCCCTTCAGTTTTGGCCAAGGGTATACCATGTATGGAAAATAGAGGAGACCACCAGAGGCTCTGCTGATTGAAAGAGAGCCCATTACGGAAAGCATCCCCATCCCATCGAAGCCAGGGCTTAATAGCTTCCCAAGCTTTCCAAATGCTCTTGATGACGAAGGTACCCTGGATTTGAACAGGTTCTCTCATTGTGAGCAAGGTTTGGAGGCCAATGCCTTTCCAAGCTAGCCTGTGAAGCAAGAATCCAGCAGAGATGCAATGTCTGACAAGAATTTTCCATGCCTCATCACCAGTGAGAGCTTGGATAATCCACTTTGCACAAAGAGCAAGTCCTTGCTTCTGGGTGGAAAGAAGGCCCAGGCCTCCAGAATCATGAGGAAGGCAACAATACTCCCAGGCAACCTGACGAAATCCATGGCCATCAACACCAGAGGCCCAAAGAAAGTCTCTGAGCAGATGCTCAAGCTTGAGATAAGAGGCCTTAGAGGGAGCCCAACAAGAGGAATAATAAACATGGGTCACAGCCAGCACTTTGGAACAAATCTGGAATTTCCTCGCAAGAGAGAGTGGCTTGGAAATCCAATAATGCAATTTTTTCTCAATTTTAACAAGCACAGCATTCCATAATTCCATAGAAGATCCATGAAAGGAAAAAGGAATGCCCAGGAAGCGAAAAAATTCTCCATGTTGCACCCATTTCCAGCCAAAACTAGTAAGCCAAGGAGGGGCTGGAAGAAAAGACTGTCTGAAACAAAGAGTTTTACACCATTGAATGGCTGATCCAGAGGCTTGACAAAAGGTGTCCAGGCACTACAAGGCATTGGAAATGTTCTCCTCGTCCTCAGTAAGAGTGAGAAAGGAGTCATTAGCAAAATGGCCATTAACCAACTAAAAAGGAGAATCAGGAAGGGAAATTCGCTGAACCATGCCAACGGAAACAGAGTTGGCAAGCAAATACCCAAAGCCTTCTGCAGCAAGCACATATAAAGTAGGAGCCAGCGAACAACCTTGCTGGATGGATCTAAAAAGCCCAAAGGTATCAGATTGGGCCCCATTGATGGTGATGCAAGCAGAAGCATCTCCAAATAGCATTTCCATAGATTGCAAGAAGTGAGGGCCAAACCCTAGAGCTTGAAGCATAGCGAGAATGAAGGGCCATTCAATGCGGTCTAAAAAGAAAATTAAATAAAAAGCATATTTATTAAAGTAAACCTAACAAATTACTTTATTATATATATTTATTATGTATTTTTTTGTTAATTTGAAGTGAAAGTGGCTAAGTCAAAAAATAATAGTAGTTTGCATACACTTGGGATAGTTTGGTGGAGTTCTTGATCACTTAAGGATTAGTTACATGCTAATTTGAGGCCTTATGGGGTTGTCTTTCAATCGACTCAGAGTTCAGTTTGCATTGGTTGGAGGCTTTTTGGTTTCTACATCACTTGGTGGGCATCCATAGTTTTTTTTTCAATTTTGGAGTAGTTTTGGAGGGCTTTTTAGTGCATTTTGAGTTCATTATTAGTTGAGAGGATTCCTAGGGAAGTTACACTTCAGTTACTATTAGTTGCGCCCCTATTTTGGAGAGATTTCCAATTGCATCTGACCCCTTGGATTTGCATATTTTTTTGGCAGTTATGAGGTAGTTGAGTTGATTTGGAGTTCCATGTGAGTAAGCCTTGGGTCAAGGAGAGTTTTGAGGTGGTCAATTGCATCTTTCCAGTAGTTTGACCCATTTTCCTCCTTTTTTCCTTATCTATCCAAACCATTCTTCATTCTGAGTGTATATCTTGTATTTTGACCTCATTTTGAGAGGTTCTGTTTTTCACCATTATTTTGCATCTTGCAAATATTGGTAGATTGATTGGACACTTGATGGATTATAACAGATTTCCTAATGATTGATACATAGAGATTGTTGATTCCTTCTCCATTATTTTTTTTGTCTCTAGCATTGATTGTAAGTGAGTTGAGTAAAATATTATGTTTTTACCTTTTTTTTAAACCAATATCTTTTTAGTTCTTTATGTAGAATTTGATATCACATGGTGCAGATATGTGATTGTGTCTTAGTAAAGACCTATCATATCAGTCAATTTTGCAAGGTTTTTCTGTCATGCCCAAAAGTTGAGCAAAAATACATGATCAAAAATTTTTAAAACACACTAAAGAGGATAACTGAACTACATCAAAGGTAACATGTGCACGCAAAATAGTGCAAGAGGAAAATAGAAACTAGAAAGGTTACATAGGGAGGAATAGCTTTCAGAGCTATCCTAAAGGGTTCCCTAAGCTACAAGCTTGATCCACACGCAAACTGAGATAATTGACTAAAAGTCAACTAGAGTTGACCAAAAGTCAACTGTACTCCAAAATATATGAAGGGGCGGTACTAGGGCCTACTAAGTCCTATAAAGGGCTTAGGCATGCAAATCAAGATAGTTGACCAAAAAGTCAACTATCTCCAAAATGCACAAAACTAAAACCCTAGGGTCCAGAGACTGCACGGAACACTGGGTTCAAAAATTGAGTCAAACGGCCAAGGTTTGACCATGGTTGATCAAAAGTCAACCATGCACAAAATCGGTCAAAGAGTGATGATAATTACATCTAAACTCTAATTAACTTTAAAAGAATAATTTAATTGAATATTTAACATTTTAAACCCCCACATAAAATTATAAAGTATAATATTTCCTATTTTAAAATTCAATAGTCTATAAATAAAAGAAACTAACACATCTAATATTTACACAATATAAATCAAATCACATTAATACATCAATTTTTTTTATGAATCATACTTATAGTAAAATCTAATAAACAACTATTTAATAATAAATATAAACAAATCTAACCTTTAACCTGATTGATTTGAATAATCCATCTAAAAATTTAAATAAAGGATAATAGTGTTTAAATCTCATTTTACAACAATGATATTAAACTATTATAAATAAAAATCAATTCTACTTACAAGTAAATCTAATTTTTAAACTATTCATTTAAAATAATATTTAAATTAAAATTTAAAAATTAAATCAACTCTAAAATAAATTCATATCAAATTTAATCTAATCCTTAAATAGTATTTAAATCTAAATAATAATAAAATTAAAATCTAAACTAATTTACTTAAGACATCAAATCTACTTAAAGTTATATTTATCTTACAATAAAATAAAATTAAACAATATTAAATGATATTTAAATATTATAATTTCTATCTGAATTAACTAATACAAGCACTTTCTAACTTTAATGATTACAAATATGAAACAAAAAAAAAACATCTAAAATTTTATTATTTTATTTACCCGAGCCCTAACATAATCCTTATGTTTTTTTTTTGTGTTTGTCTCAGGAGGGGTAGAAGGCAGCCCGCAAGCAGAGGGTTTCAAAAAAAAAAAAAA
>MU223739.1:1755574-1777533 GCA_018584345.1 Thuja plicata
TTTTAAGTGAGAAAGGTATATTGTAATTGTTCATCAAGAACACTAAAACACATGAGTTCATTTAATATTATTTATTTTCTTTCAAAATTTAAGCTACTATAATTTAGCAAAGGCAATATCTACAAAATCTAATTTCTCTCTGAAATAAATAAATCTCTGACTCTTTTATTTGATTACACAAGTACATGATAATCCTTTTATTTTTATTTATTAAAATAATAGAGTATAACATAAATCTGGAACATTTATATCCTTAATGCATTTTGTACTATGATTTTTTAAATATCAAAATCTAAGTTTACTACTAACTAACCAATATCCATTCAAGAAAATTTTAGTTAAACAAACAAGTTAATAGAATACCGAAATTCTTTATTCTTAATTACATAAAAAAATATATGATTGCACTATCCATTAGATTTTCATCTTATAATATGGATAATAAAATGTTGTAAAACAAAGTAAGGTTAAAAAATTATGAAAGATTGCAAATCTTCATAATGGCCTTAATACAAATTTTGCAACAATGAAGATTTCTATATAATAGGTTACAAGTCTTAAATTTCTGGTGGTTCCTATCTTCCATGAGAGGGTGAAAAGAAAACATCTTCTACTACCAGCTGCTACCTGATGAAAGAGGTTGACCATGGAGGCTCACCCCCCAACTTAGGCCTTTACAAGGCCACCCCCGAGCTTGGGGATCCAAACTGGAACAGGATACAAACAGACAACACAACAAGTAACAAGCAAACAAAAAAAAAACTCATACTCCAGAAAACTTCCCAACACAAGGATGAACAAAAGGATAGGCCTCCAAGAGACCCTCTTGTAACAGGGGTAGTGGTAGACCTCACTGTAGGAGAAAGTTAAGAATGAAAATAAACATACAAGCCTCACGTGGACTTGAAAAGGACCATCTTCACAAGATGCAGTCCTGGATTAACCTCCTTATGCCTCCTAGGTGCCCTTCTTGGTATCATGGGTATCATGTTACCCCATGTTTTTCCCTCTACACATGGGAGACTCTACACTAACAGGAAATATTTCCATCTACCCCTTCAAGGTTACTCTTCCCTCCCAAAGGTGAGTGTGCCTTGAAGACCCATACGAAATCCAATCACAAAATAAAGACATTAAGAAAAGAAACATAAGATTTCAATCTTGAAAAGAAACCTTCAAAACACATATGACTCCATTAATGGGGTTTTTGAGCTCAAGAACACATATAAACACAAATAATTTTACTTTAAAGAAATCCAACCTTAATTCTAAGCTAGAATGAGGAATGGATTGGTGTTGAGCTATCCTTCCTAAGCTCCTTCCAAAAAGGCTCCTTTAACTAAATTCGGTCTCTAAGGGTAGAGAGTGGGTGAACACTCAACTCATCCTAAATCCTTCCCTAAAATAGGCAACCCTTCAACAAGAGAAAGGCTTAACCCAAAGGTGAGGTAACTCTAACCAGCCCTTAACTATCCACTTGCCTAACCTCCAAGGGTGAAGTCAACTGAAACTTGGGTAGAAGAGAGAGTGAGGTAGAAGAGAGAGTGAGCTTAACCAAAGTCACACTTCTCTTCAAAAGTCACTCAAGACTGAAAATGCCACTTAAAGGGAGCAATAAATTATTTTAGGGGCTCATTAATGATGGAAAATGACCCCTAACCCATAGGGTACCAAGTTGGGTGATGAAAAATGACCCCGGTTACCCCCTGGGAGCCTAAAAGACCTTCTAAAACTAACCCTAAAGTTAACCTACGGATTTCTAAGTAAAGAAGACTTCTAGAAACTTCTAGCCCTGGGGTAAGCTTGGGTACTACTCCTAGATAACCTTAGTCAACCCTATAACTAATCATGATTCTCTTTACTAGCCATGTCAACATTAAATTACAACAATTGCCAAATTTAGCGCATTAAATTAAAACAAATGACATGACTTAATCACATAAACATTTACTAATTTAGTAACACACATGCAAACCACGTTTACAAAATAACTACATAAAAAACAAGGTCCATGTCTATTTATATAGAAAGGACCTTGGGAAGCATGGGTATTTACATAGGTTCTAGTACTGGGTCCCCGATATAGATCCATGGTCAACTTTTCCTACACACTCAATGCACACATCAGTAGATCCAAAACAACATGATATGAAACATAACATGACATCAATAATATATATATGCATATAAACCACATTTGCATTAGAACTGAATTAACCTAGCATCAATTTCCTAAACCAAATTCATCATATTACATTCATACATTAAAATCTATATAAGACATCAATCATAAGCTAAAACTGAAAAAAAAAAAACATAAAGTATCTCAAAAATACCTTGATTACAAAATCAGATGTTGAATATATAACACAGGAATCCACCGATCCTCAAATGTATAAAAGGTCTCCAATAGTCAAAGTATGTCAAAGTATAAACTAGCGAAAACATGAGAACAAAATAGTAAAACTATAGAAGTCTAATGTAGGTCTCACATCCACCCCCTCTAGGCATGAACTTCCTCCTGGAGTTCATCAAAGAGGTGAGGGTACTATGATCTCATCTATGTTGTGTCCTCCCAAGAGGCTGTAACCTCATCATAGCAATCCCACTGGACCCTAACCTAGTCCAGCTCTCTGCCTCGAAGACCCAATGTCCGCCGAGCATATATACAAATTGGCTCCAAAGCCAGCTGCCTGTCCAACTCCACCTATAAGGTATCCCAATCTATCACATGAGACTCATCATAAATATACTTCCTTAGAACTGAAACATGAAACACATCATGGATGCGTGATAGGCTAGGTGGAAATGCTAAATGGTAAGCAACTAGCCCTATTCTCTCAAGGATCTCAAAAAGGTCCAACAAAATGGGGTGCTAGCTTAGACCCCTTTCCAAAATAGATTGGAATCTTATGCGGTCGCACTCTCAAAAAGACTATGTCTCCAACTAGATAGGCTTGATCAATCCTCTTCGCATCTGCATACTTCTTCTGCCTATCTTGAGCTTTCACTAGACACTGTCTAATCAAGGTCACCTGTTGCTCCATATCTCTGACTAGCTCGGGACCAATGGAAACTCTATCCTTGATCCTATCCCAACTGAGTGGGGTCCTGCATGGTCTACCATGAAGAGCCTGGTAGGGAGGCATACCCAAGGAAGTCTGGTGCCTGTTGTTATAGGAAAACTCCACTAGATGTAGGTATTCTTCCCACCGGGTTTGATGGTCCATGACATACATGCGAAGCATGTCCTCTAGTACCTGATTGACCCTTTTGGTCTGACCATCTATCTCAGGATGATAAGCTGTACTAAAGTTGAGTCTAGTACCCATAGCTACCTGAAGTTCTCTCCAAAAGGATGAAGTGAAGAGAGAATCTCTATCTAAGATGATCTTATGAGGTACACCATGAAGTCTGACCATATCTTGCAAGAATACTTGTGCCACTACTGGTGTGGTGAAGGTAGTATGCACAGGTGAAAAGTGAGCCACCTTAGTCAACTCATTGACTATCACCATGATGGCATCATGATGATGAGAAGACATAGGAAGACCTACTATGAAATCCATAGATATGGTGTCCCATTTTCACACTGGTACCTCATGAGGCTGAAGGAGACCGCCTGGATGACAATGTTTCGCCTTCACCCTCTAGTACTCTAAGCATCTAGCTACCATCTCTGCAATCTGCAACCTCATGCCTGGCCAATGATATAGCTGCCTTAAATCAGCATGCATCTTCTTAACTCTGGGATGCACTACATAAGGGGCCCTATGAGCCTCAAGCATCAAAAACTCATGCAATCCTCTGGAAGAAGGTATATAGATACATCCTCTATGACGCAATAGTCCATCGAACTCCAAGGTATACTCTAAAAACTTTCCCTCAAGGGGTCTCTGAGATCGAATCAACTCACAAACCTCTACATACATCTCATCCTCTTGTAAGTGATGAAGGATACAATCTTTCAAATCCATGCCAGTAGACATAGAAGAAAGCTCATGTCGTCTCCTACTCAAGGCAACTGCGACCATATTCTCTTTCCCTTTGATTTAATGGACATCAAAATCATATTCACATAAGAACTCCATCCATCTTCTCTACCTAGCATTTAGGTTTGGCTAAGTAAAGATGTACTAAAGACTCTGATGGTCTGAATGAAGTTCAAATCGATGTCATAAGAGAAAATGTCACCATCTAACTAAAGCATGCACCACTACTGCGAGCTCAACTTCATGGATAGGGTATTTGAGCTTGTGAGTCTTTAGTTTCCTAGACTCGTAAGCTATAGCTCGCCCACCTTGCATAAGAATTGCTCCCAAACCATCCAAGGAAGCATCTATGCATACCATAAAGTCTGCTGAAGGCTCTGGTACAACTAGAATGGGTGCACTGGTAAGTGCTCTCTTGAGCTCCTGAAAAGCCTCATCACACTTCTCAGTCCACTCAAACTTCTTTCCCTTTCACTGAAGAGAGGTAATGGGGTGTGCTACCTGAGAGAAACCATTAACAAACCCTCTATAGTAACCGGCTAAACCCATGAAACTCCTGACCTCAGTCATGGTGGTAGGTGTTGGCCAATCCATAATGGCATCAATCTTCGATGGGTCTACTGAGATCCCATCACCAGAAATAGCATGGCTAAGGTATTTGACCTCCGTTCTGAAGAAAGAACACTTTGACAAGCTACCATACAATTGATTGTCTCTAAGGCACTGCAAAACTTGCCTCAAGTGTTCCTAATGCTCTCTCTCATCTTTGGAATATATCAAGATGTTATCAAGAAACACCACTACACACTTGTCAAGGAAGGTTTGGAATACTCCATTCATAAGACTCATGAACACAGCTGGAGCATTTGTGAGACCGAATGGAACCACAATGAACTCATAGTGGCCATATTTAGTGTGGAATGTGGTCTTGTGAATATCACTATCCACGATTCTCAACTGATGGTATCCTGATTTGAAGTCTATCTTAGAGAAGACTCGAGCACCCTGCAACTGATCAAACAAGTCATCGATCCTAGGAAGTTTATATCGATTCTTGATGGTAACCTTGTTCAACTGTTGGTAATCCATGCACAACCTAAGCGATCCATCTTTCTTCTTCACGAAGATAATTGGTGCACCCCAAGGAGAAACAATAGGAAGTATGTGTCCTTTCTCTAATAGTTCCTCAAGCTATATCTTGAGCTCATTAAGCTCATTAGTGGTCATCCTATAAGGTGCTCTGGAAACTGGTTCAACTCCTAGTATGAGATCAATGTGAAAGTATACTGCCCTATGAGGAGGCATACCAGGTAGCTCTGATGGAAACACATCTACAAACTCTTGAAGAATAGGGAAGTCATCAAGAGAAGTTTCCTTCTCTGTCTCTTCTTCCTTATTGCTAATGGTGATGGCATACAACTAGCATCCCTTCCGCATGCATCGCTTAAGCTGCATGGAAGATATCACATGGAGGGATACAGACCAATGAACTCCAGTGATCTATGTACCTATACCATTATCATCCAAACACTTGATCCTCTTCTTATGACAATCTAGCTTGGCTCTATGGGTACTTAGCCAATCTATGCCAAGAAATAGACCGTAAGATCCAAGGGGAGTAACTCTAAGATCTGCTATGGTGGCCATCCCACCAATCTGGATCAGACAATCCTTAACCATCAAGGTTACAGAAACTCTAGCTCCTGAAGATAACTCTACTTCCCATCTAACCTCTTGTCTAGTTGCCACTAGTCCGCAACACTCCACAACCGATGGAGAAACAAAGGAGTCAGTGGCTCCTATATAAAAAACACTAGTAACATCACTGCCTCTGATCTTACCTGAGGCCTTAATAATGGTAGCTTGGTGCTCTGCCTGGTGGTTGTCCACTACTGCAGAAACCATGTGGGACTTCCCCGTGTCCCCTACTGTCAGTTTTGAAACTGTTGCACGCTGACTACCACCTTGTGGACACTCTCTAGCTAAGTGCCCCATGGCACCACAAGTGTAACATGGCCCTCGTGACTGAACTTGAACACCAAGAGGCCTAGAATACTGAGATCCTGCGGTCCTAGACAAACTTCTATAGCCACCCCTAGAGGAATGTTGAGTTTGTGTTGGAGGGGTATATGGTGCCTGAGGTCTCTGGTCCTTCTTAGGACCCTGTGACTACCACTGCTTGGACTTAGAGCCCTACTGAACCTGAGTTGCCCTATAATGCTGGTTCTGCTGTGACTGTTGTGGCTACTGCTATTGTGGGGCCCTAAATGTCCCTGTAGAGTTCCTCTGATTCCCCTTCTACATTTTTTTCTGATATCCAGAGGCCTGAGATGAGGTATTGTGATTTTGCGACCTATCCCTATAATCTTATGGGCCCTGGACTATGTCTTTGGCTACCAAGGCCCTGTCCACTGTGAACCTTAAATTCCCTAAAGGTACCATGCATACCCTATCCGAAATCACAAGATTTAATCCCTTGATGAACCTGTTCACCTGCAGCTTCTCGTCTCCCATGTATTCAACATAGGGTAGGAGGTCGAGAAACTTGCCCTCATACTGGGCTACTATAAGACCCTGTTGCCGGAGGTCATGGAACTCATCTATTCGGTGTTGTCTGAACTATTCTGAAATATACCACTCTCTGAAGAGCTCGAGGAAAGCTCTCCAAGTAAGGGTATTAATGTCTATGAGCCCCTTGGTGTCCTCATGCCTCCACCAAGTGGATGACCTGTCTCTAAGCAAAAGAATTGTGAACCATGCCTTAAGGTTGCTGCCATAATTCCGTAACCCAAAGCACCTCTCTAGGCTTAAAAGCCAAGCCTCAGCTCCTGCCCCATTTGCTTCTCCTATGAAGGGAGGCATTTTAAGCCTCATCAACTCTGTGATCTAATTCCCAATATTGGGAGGTGCCCTATCGAGTCTCTTTGCACCACCCCTAGGAATACCACCTAGGACTGCAATGGACTCCTCTTCCTGATCTACCTGATTTCCTCCTGCTCTTGGAGGTGGGCTCCTACTTTTCTCTCTCTCCTGGTTAACAGGTGGCATGCGATCTAAGATAAGCCAGCCAAATTCTGAAAGGCCAAAAATAGAGCTGCACTAGGATCAGGAGGGGGTTCAGGAGGTGGACTCTGATCCCTCCTACGATCCTCTACTTCGGGTTGTACCTCGATGTGTGCCATGGGGACACATCTTCGGCCACATCCTTGCTGACGGTCCTGACGAGTGATAGGTGGTATCCTACACAAGAAAGACAAATTTAATGACAACGTAGTGGGTTAGGTTTCCAATGTTGCTAAACATGGCTCTGATACAAAAATGTCATGCCCAAAAGTCAGGCAAAAACACATGATCAAAAATTTTTAAAACACACTAAAGAGGATAATTGAACTACCTCAAAGGTAACATGTACATGCAAAACGGTGCAAGAGGAAAATAGAAACTAGAAAGGTTACATAGGGAGGAATAGCTTTCAGAGCTATCCTAAAGGGTTCCCTAAGCTACAAGCTTGATCCGTACGCAAACTGAGACAATTGACTAAAAGTCAACTAGAGTTGACCAAAAGTCAACCATACTCCAAAATACATGAAGGGGCGATACTAGGGCCTACTAAGTCCTATAGAGGAATTAGGCACGCAAATTGAGATGGTTGACCAGAAAGTCAACCCATGTTGACCAAAAAGTCAACTATCTCTGAAAGGCATGAAACTGAAACCCTAGGGTCCAGAGACTGCATGGAACACCGGGTTCAAAAATTGAGTCAAACGGCCATGGTTTGACCATGGTTGACCAAAAGTCATTCATGCACAAAATCGGTCAAAGGGTGACGATAATTACATCTAAACTCTAATTAACTTTAAAAGAATAATTTAATTGAATATTTAACATTTTAAACCCCCACATAAAATTATAAAATGTAATATTTCCTATTTCAAAATTCAATAGTCTATAAATAAAAGAAACTAACACATCTAATATTTACACAATATAAATCAAATCACATTAATACATCAATTCTTTTTATGAATCATACTTATAGTAAAATCTAATAAACAACTATTTAATAATAAATATAAACAAATCTAACCTTTAACCTGATTGATTTGAATAATCCATCTAAAATTTTAAATAAAGGATAATAGTGTTTAAATTTCATTTTACAAAAATGATATTAAACTATTATAAATAAAAATCAATTCTACTTACAAGTAATTCTAATTTTTAAACTATTCATTTAAAATAATATTTAGATTAAAATTTGATAATTAAATCTACTCTAAAATAAATTCACATCAAATTTAATCTAATCCTTAAATAGTATTTAAATCTAAATAATAATAAAATTAAAATCTAAACTAATTTACTTAAGACATCAAATCTACTTTAAGTTATATTTATCTTACAATAAAATAAAATTAAACAATATTAAATGATATTTAAATATTATAATTTCTACATGAATTAACTAATACAAGCACTTTCTAACTTTAATGATTGCAAATGTAAAACAAAAAAAATATCTAAAATTTTATTATTTTATTTACTCGAGCCCTAACATAATCCTTATGTTTTTTTTTGTGTTTGTCTCAGGAGGCGGTGGATTGGAAACCGTGTGGCAAAAGGCAGCCAGCTGCAGGTTGGGGAGAGGCTGGCCCTCCCCCCCCTCTCTTACATAGAGGGAGTTGCGGAGATGGGCTTCGGCCCTCCTCAAACCCCCGCAGAAAAAAATTATTTTTAAAGTTTAATTTTATTTTATTTTTTTGTTTCAGTTTATATATATATATATATATATATAAATAAAAGAAACATTTACTAATAAAAAAAAAAGAATGTTTAATTTATAGAAAGTAAAACTATACTTTTTGTTAAAATACATAATTTTAAAAAGAATAAATTTACTTTTGAAAAACCTGTGTTGAAATAGAGAGAACTTGGAGGTAAATTTTTTTAAATTTTATTATCTAGTTGGAACCTATATTTTGTCCTCAACACAATGATGCAAAAATATTTTAAAATTGAGCACATTTAATTTATGAATAAATTTATGGAAAAAATTTTAAGTGAGAAAGGTATATTGTAATTGTTCATCAAGAACACTAAAACACATGAGTTCATTTAATATTATTTATTTTCTTTCAAAATTTAAGCTACTATAATTTAGCAAAGGCAATATCTACAAAATCTAATTTCTCTCTGAAATAAATAAATCTCTGACTCTTTTATTTGATTACACAAGTACATGATAATCCTTTTATTTTTATTTATTAAAATAATAGAGTATAACATAAATCTGGAACATTTATATCCTTAATGCATTTTGTACTATGATTTTTTAAATATCAAAATCTAAGTTTACTACTAACTAACCAATATCCATTCAAGAAAATTTTAGTTAAACAAACAAGTTAATAGAATACCGAAATTCTTTATTCTTAATTACATAAAAAAATATATGATTGCACTATCCATTAGATTTTCATCTTATAATATGGATAATAAAATGTTGTAAAACAAAGTAAGGTTAAAAAATTATGAAAGATTGCAAATCTTCATAATGGCCTTAATACAAATTTTGCAACAATGAAGATTTCTATATAATAGGTTACAAGTCTTAAATTTCTGGTGGTTCCTATCTTCCATGAGAGGGTGAAAAGAAAACATCTTCTACTACTAGCTAGTACCTGATGAAAGAGGTTGACTATGGAGGCTCACCTCCTAACATAGGCCTTTAGAAGGCCACCCTCGAGCTTGGGGATCCAAACTGGAACGGGATACAAACAAACAACACAACAAGTAACAAGCAAACAAAAAAAACTCATACTCCAGAAAACTTCCCAACACAAGGATGAACAAAAGGATAGGCCTCCAAGAGGCCCTCCTGTAATAGGGGTAGTGGTAGACCTCATTGTAGGAGAAAGATAAGAATGAAAATAAACACACAAGCCTCACATGGACTTGAAAAGGACAATCTTCACAAGATGCAGTCCTAGATTAACCTACTTATGCCTCCTAGGTGTCCTCAGGCCCTTCTTGGAATCATGGGTATCATGTTACCTCATATTTTTCCCTCCACACATGGGAGAATCTAAACTAACAAGAATCATTTCCATCTACCCCTTCAAGGTTACTCTACCCTCCCAAGGGTGAGTGTGCCTTGAAGACCCATACAAAATCCAATCACAAAATAAAGACATTAAGAAAAGAAACATAAGATTTCAAACTTGAAAAGAAAGCTTCAAAACACATAAGACTCCATTAATGGGGTTTTTGAGCTCAAGAAAACATATAAACACAAATAATTTTACTTTAAAAAAATCCAACCTTAATTCCAAGCTAGAATGAAGAATGGATTGGTGTTGAGCTATCCTTCCTAAGCTCCTTTCAAAAGGGCTCCTTTAACTGAATTCTGTCTCTAAGGGTAGAGAGTGGGTGAACACTCAACTCATCCTAAATCCTTCCCTAAAATAGGAAACCCTTCAACAAGAGAAAGGATTAACCCAAAGGTGAGGTAACTCTAACCAACCCTTAACTATCCACTTGCCTAACCTCCAAGGGTGAAGTCAAATGAAACTTGGGTAGAAGAGAGAGTGAGATTAACCAAAGTCACACTCCTCTTCAAAATTCTCTCAAGACTGAAAATGACACTTAAAAGGAGAAATAAATGATTTTAGAGGCTCATTAATGATGGAAAATGACTCCTAACCCATAGAGTACCAAGTTGGGTGACTAAAACTGACCTCGGTTACCCCCTGGGAGCCCAAAAGACCTTCTAAAACTAACCCTAAAGTTAACCTACTGATTTTTAAGTCAAGAAGACTTCTAAAAACTTCTAACCCTGGGGTAAGCTCTGGTACTACTTCTAGATAACCTTAGTCAACCCTATAACTAACCATGATTCCCTTTACTAGCCATGTCAACATTAAATTATAACAATTGCCAAATTTGGCACAATAAATTAAAACAAATGACATGACTTAATCACATAAACATTTACTAATTTAGTAACACACATGCAAACCACATTTATGAAATAATGACATAAACAACAAGGTCCATGTCTCTTTATATAGACAGGACCTTGGGAAGCAAGGGTATTTACATAGGTTCTAGTACTGGGTCCCTGATATAGATCCATGGTCAACTTTTCCTACACACTCAATGCACACATCAGTAGATCCAAAACAACATGATATGAAACATAACACGATGTCAATAATATATATGCATATAAACCACATTTGCATTAGAACTGAATTAACCTAGCATCGGTTTCCTAAACCAAATTCATCATATTACATTCATACATTAAATTACATATAAGACATCAATCATAAGCTAAAAATGGAACAAAATATAAAGTATCTCAAAAGTACCCTGATTACAAAATCAGGTGCTGAATATATAACATAGGATTCCACCGATCCTCAAATGTATAAAAGGTCTCCAATAGTCAAAGTATGTCAAAGTATAAAGTACTGAAAACATGAGAACAAAATAGTAAAACTATAGAAGTCTAATGTAGGTCTCACATTTTCGAATTGAGTTTGTGAGTTTGAAGTGTCTTTTATGAATGATTTTGTGAGGGTTTTAGCTACAAGTCAGATTACTATAATGGTGTGTTACCCTTTAGTTTTAGATTTTCATTTTCAGATGCACATCCTTCTATCCCTTTCCTTGTTCAAAGTTAGTTTTAGGTGAGCACTAATAAGGAACCAACCTTGTAATCCCAAAGATTCAATCTCACCATAGGATACCCATAGCTTGAGAGTGTTTCCATGTTTCAATAGGATAGCTAAATTCCACATCTTGTTATAGGTGTAATCCTAATTGACAATAATTTTTGGCATGCATGGTGGGATTTGGAACTAATATTCAGTTCTTTTAAGCTTCATATTTTGTCTTTTTTGGTGTGAACAATATCTTACAACCTTCAAAGAGGTAATTTCAAACATCTGTGGCTCTTAGTTTTATGGTTTTCAGTAGATCTGGTGCTTTTTTAGCTTATAAGAAAGGTACACTGAGGTACAATTAGTAGTGGTGAATTTAGTTTTCCAATTTTCACCTTTAATGACTAGGAATCTGCCTTTTTGGCATTTAACCTGGGAAGTCCTTTAAATATTAAACAACATCATGATATTCTAGGATCATCCCTAAAAATTATTCCATATTTCATCAAGGAGGATCAAGTTTTAGAACTTGAGCACATTTGGGATGTGGCTTTCTTATGTGGTATCCATCAGGTGACTCACCAAGATGTTGCATTGAAACACTTGGTAGCTTAATTAAAGGGGAAAGACCTAAATTGGTTCAAAGGGTTACCTATTAAATCTTTAGCTTCATGGTATGAATTAGGAGAATAGTTGAATCAATAATTTGATGACAAACCTGATCATATATCATTAGTTTATCAATTGACTACTATAAAGAGGTAGAATAATGAGTTGATGTCATAATTCAATTATCAATTCAAAAGGACATGGGATAGGATTCCTTCTTCTGTGAAGCCATCTAACGATTATGCCTTTTTTTTAATCTTAAGGAACTTAATAGTGATATATTTGTGTAGATTCAGGCTATGGGAAGTCATACTTTACTAGGAACATTTGATCTCCATTAGAGTAGAGAGAAACTTGATACAAGCTTGTAAGATTTCACCAAGGCCTCTAACATCTTATTTTGCATAAATCCATCCTAGTGCACAAGTTTTACAACCAATTATAGTTGTTGTCGCAACAATTACAGACCCATATCAAGAGCTTAAGCATAATAATCAAGATCTTAAAGAGAAAAATTAAATCATGGCGAAGACTTTACATACCTATGGCAACAAGATTACAAGCCTAGAGAGGCAAAAATATCAAGGAAATAGACCCTATCAGGCCTCTTATTAGCAAAACAAGCCCATTTATTAGGTTGGTAGTCAGACACTAGGAAGAGATTTTTCTCAAAGGACCAATCATCCCTATGACCCTATGATTCCTAGAACATCAAAAGAACTTTTAGTTTTATAGAATAACATAGCCCAAGGGGATAATTGGTGCTTTGCTTGCAATCAACCACATCACTGGGAAGATTGTTCAAAGGTTGTGATGAGTCATGCCCTTATGCTTCATAATAATGAAATATCTCAATAGAATATGTCATAGGAGGCTCAATAGAAACAATGTCCATATAGTGATCAAGGTAAACCTTAGATTTTTTTAATGGAAGAATTAAACAAAGACCACGAGAGCATGCATTTGTTATTCGCTAAAAAGGAGGATCACAAGGTCAAAGTTCCTAGTTTCATATAAGGTGAGTCAGCTAAGTCCTCTAGTTGTGAGATTATAAGTAATAGAAGTGCATTATCAAGCTCTCATGAATCTGTCATAGAGAAATTAATACCCTATGAGATACTTGTTCAAAATTTTATACCTCAAGAGGATTTTCCTCTACAACTAGTGCAACTGCTAGAATCTACTAATGTTTAGGTTTCTTAAATTGAAAAATGTGAAAAAGAGACATATACTAAAGAAAAATCAGAAAGTTTACCTTTAGATATGCATGTATACAATGATCAAGATGATAGGGAAGATATGCTACATATATTTATAGAGGTTCTTGATAATGAAGTCCAACCTTATGGAGATAAAAGTGTTATTTCTACCATGTTTGTAGAGTTACCTAGTTATATTGAGTAGGAGTATGAAATTGCATCTATTTTGTTTTTACAACTCCCTGATTATATTAATGAATATCATAAGAATGTGCAGGTAGTTGTTTTAGAGACATGTACATAACAATAAAAACAACAACGAGAGTGTATTTTTCCAGTTTATGAAGCTAGGCCAACACCTATTCAAGAGGCAGTTCATGAATATCACAACAAGGAAGTTATTTTTCCAAGTTTGACAAAAGATTATAAAAAAATTTTAGGAACAATAAAAATCAAGTACAACAACTTATTGAGAAAGGTATGCCTTTGACTATTCTATCAAGTTTTCAGGAAAATAATCAGGTGCATTAAAAAACTAGGGAAGAGCTTCAGGAAGAGTATTTTTCAGCATTATCGATGAGTTTTTTTCTCATCTTGATG
Source organism: Thuja plicata (assembly GCA_018584345.1). NCBI lineage: Eukaryota > Viridiplantae > Streptophyta > Pinopsida > Cupressales > Cupressaceae > Thuja > Thuja plicata. The sequence goes on from MU223739.1 coordinate 1,769,642, forward strand.
ATGATTTATCAATGTCTAAGAGAGAATATCATGCTCACCATGATAAACATGAGATCAATATGTTGTTTGATCCACTTGGGGTAAATGAATTGAAACAACAGGTTGATGTCAATGAAATAATTGGCAAAAAAGTAAAAGTTTTCCCTAATCAGAATATACAATAGAAGGTTGAACATCACCAAGAGGTTAGTTCTAAGATTCCATTTTTGTGTGCTCAAGGGGTTGTCCTATCAGGCACATAGCAAGGTCAGAGGCTACAAGATCACCAGATACAATACATTTACCTGAACATGAGGTTTCAAGTGAGACATCACTAGTTCACTATTCATTTTTGCTTCTAAGCAACATTGTGAATAGCCAAAATGAGTGGGCAGGTATGTTTCATTTCTTCCATCAAGAACAATTACAACACTTTATCAAGTTTTTTTCCATACTTCAAATCTTGTTGGTTACTTGTGAGAGAGTTCAACATTATGTAATAAAGATGATAGGTAGTTACTTCAACCAACCTTGCAATGGTTTCATATGAGCTAGAGATCTTAATCTTGTAGCTTAGAGTACATTAGTTTTTCTTTAGCTTGTTGTGTGGTAGTTCAATTTCAGTTTTCAATAATTGTGGTTGAGCACAAGAAGTAGATTAGTTAGCAGTTAGTAATGTTGTTTTCATGATATCTCAATCAAACATGTATGCATCATGCATAGAAGAGAACCTTGTGGCTAGCTTCTATGCATAATACATAGTTCCTCAATGGATATATCATAAATGAAATATTTGGTTTGTAGTTTTCAGTTGTGTGTTAGTGAAAAGAGGCTAAGTAGGTGAAAGATGTCATACTGCCTAAAGAGTAAACTCATCATATGAAACATGAGATAGAGATCTTGATGTTTCATATCATAGGCATACAAACCACACAATATTGATAGGTTCCATCAGCTTAATCTCTTTTTAGTGTGTTTCAGTTTCAACAAGTGTGTTTCAGTTTCAATTTGAGGAAGGTTTCAGTTTTTTGAGTTGACTCTGTGACCAATGGATTGCAAAAGGCAACTGGTATGTTTCTCTTTAGTAGGAAAAAACCCCTGAGATGTCACCAAAAATGTTACTAATTTTCTCATCCAACTCAATTGGTAGAGTTGGTTAGTTGTTAAGCAGGTGAAATGTACATTCATGCATTTCAATTTTTTTAAAGGTATTTTTACATCCAGCTCAGTTGGCAGAGATGGGTAGTTGGTAAGCAGGTGAAAGGTACATTCATGCATTTCAAATTTTTTAAAGGTTTCATATTCTTTTCTTTGTAATGAAAGTGAATGAAAAAAAGGAAAGAAATATTTCATTTCATTTATGAAATAATTTATACATTCATATGCAAAATTATTACATAAAGGGTTTTACAAATACTTTTGCAGCATAAATTTCTTTTGATTCATTTACAAAATAAGATACATAACATATAGAAATGACTTCACAAAAGCCATGGATAGCTCTTAAAATGATGCAAAATAAATATATAGGTAACAAAAGTCAAGATTTAAAAAGAGTTTTAGATCTGCCTTTGCATGATGGATTGATGCACTGGGCTTGAGCTTCGAGTCAGCTGCCTATGATCAAGTCGCTTCATATCTTCAGTGTACATGTGAGGGTTGGTAAAGGGGGGGTTAGTATAAAAATACTAATAAATGATATATTCAAATTCTATTCCTAAATAGACTTACTTTAAATGTATATACCAGTTACATCAATATCAAATGAGTCACAAAGGCATGTTGAAGAATAAAAAAAGCATCAGAAATGAGGACAAATAGGTATTAATGCAAAAGGAAAAGTAAGCTAAATCATATATTTTTAAACTAATGAGTTTGTTTCATTGTGTAGCCATAGGATTAATAATTATGTCATAAAAGGTAGTTAAGGTTCAAGGTTCAGCAAGAATTCATGATTTCTACCTTAGGATTACAAAAACAATGAACATAATAGGGTACATGATACAGGTTCAACAACAAAATGATACCATGAAGATAAACGAATGCATTGTCATAAAGAATAAATACTTGATTGTATACAAATTCCAACCTGGAGTCATGTAACATAAGCAAAGGTATAGTTTTCATCCTTTTCTAGTAATTTAAAAACTAAAAAAATACATAATGGAGATATAGGATACAAAGGATCTTAGGTTTCACGAAGCATTTCATCTCCATAATACAAATTTCAAGTCAAAGGTCAAAACCCTCAAATGGTGGTCATAATTACCAAAGAGTATGATAATGTTTCAAAAATGATAATTACCATATTATAGCATTTTTATTACATTAATGATAATCAAAGGAATAATTTTATTTAGTGACAGACATCATGGAACAACAATAAAAGGAACAACATAGAAAAACTCATTTTCCAAAAGGGACACCATAAATTCATGAGGAATAATAACTGAATCAGATGGTTTAAGGAAAAGTATGCTATAGGAGTTTCATAGTATAGGAATGATAAAAAAAAATCAGCTATCAAGGCATAGAATAGTCATCTAGGATGTGGATCTTGTGAAAGATTTTTCTCCATTCACGTTGATATCAGGAAAAGTGGCATTTGTTATTTAATAGGTTCAAGAGAAAGTTCAACACAGTGTCCCCAAGGTATCATATCATAGTCATGATGTTCTATCAGTCATGATATTGCATGGTAAACAATAATGGTGTCATGACATAAAGAATGATGTTAAAAATAGTTTCAAGAATATTATGTATCTACATTAAAGCTATAGTATCAAGCAATCAGTACTCCATCTCTCTAAGTCATTCAAAAAGAGATATCAATGTAGTGTTATACACCAAGATAAGAGCTATATATTACATGATCAAAGGAAAGGAGAGAGAACATAAAATTCTTGCAGTGGTAGCTATTTTGGTTTCAAGGTGAATATTGTTGTCTGGTTGAGATAGTAAAAGTGATTTTTGGAAGGAGACATTGTCAAGAGAAAAGAACAATGAGCATTCAAAAGAAAAGAGAAATCTGAAGCAGTGTCATAATTGAAAGGGGTCAAAATAGTGCTTTTATAGAATAAAATTTCTAATAGAAGAGATAAAGTACAGGTGATGACTTATTTCTATGAAGTGCATGAACAATGCATATCAGTGAGAGAAGATTCTTTAAGGACAAAAATTATTATGAGCACCAATGCTACTCTCAATATATTTATGAAGTAAAATACAGATCATAAATCAAGGTACAATGATAGTCATTACTCAATTTTCAATCATGAGAAGACACCATGCACTCATGGGACAGAACAACAATATCAAAGTAAGAAGGCGCACTATTGTATAATGGTTGAACAAAGGAGCAGATGATAGGAGAAATGGAATTAATGAAATAGTCACAGACAACAAAAGAGTGGCATTGTAAACAAAATTTTGAGAAGAGGTTGCAAACATTTGGACAGCAAGTAAGTACAAGCTTGCAATTAATTTCCAAGTGTCTTCAACATCTAAGGTCATAGTATAGTGAAGTAAATGGTCATCTGCATATACTTTAAAAGGAGAAATAATAAAAAAACTTTCATCGAATATATATGGAGGTGAAAGATATCACCATATGAGAAAGTGGTCATGATTATGTGAACAAGAATGAAGAAATAGTATGAACAACTATTTCAATATGTCAAATAATAGTAATGTCATGGATGTACAATGAACATAATAGACTGTAAATAGTGGAGGTCAATAGTAGAAGTAATATGGAATCTATAGAGATACATGTGCAACACATTAGATGATAAACCACAAAAAAAGATGCTATAATAGCCTATAAAGGCAGAAGAGACATTCGTTGTTATTTATATTTCTCGTTGTCTCCTATGAAGGCCAAATTTCAAGATGCAAAACTAAAGCTCCATGAAGTAACTAACAATGAGTGACCTAGATCATAAAGGTTTGCATACCATAAGAACCATTGTCTGCGCATCCAATGATGATTTATGGTTTTCATTGCTTTTATTCCGTATGAAAATAAGTTCTCAAAAGTTTCTGGTACATATCATAAGGGAATAAATGATCAGTTCTAAAGGTAGAAGCATGGAATCTTCAACAAAGTTTTAAGAGTGCAGTACAAATAAATATGAAATAGAAACCTTGTTTTACATCAATGCACAAAAATATATGTAAAAATTATGGTGGGTAATATTAGAGTTTTTTTTTATAGCCATGACCACTAAATGGGTACGAAAAAATGTGTAGAATGGGATGGTTCCCTCTGCAGAGCAACTACAATTTTTTTTTAAAAAAGCCTTCATGATTGTTAGAAAATAATTCTAGGTGTAAAGATCAGTTATGACAACAAAGGTCAAAACCTTACATAAAAGTGTCAAAGTAATCCTTGGGTTCATTATAAGATTCATAAAAGCATATGAAAACCCTCAACTTATAAACCATGGTTTAGAAAAGGAAAAAAAAAATCAGTAGTGAGATATGGAATGGAGCCACGACCAAACGTGGACTCAGCTCGAGCATGTAGAGGAAAATATATAGTTACAAAGGTCTTAAATGCAAAAGCCACAAAGACAATGAAGCTCGAGCTACCTATTAAAGGCCATGATTAGTAGCAAAGATCTTCATGAGGTACCCATAGCCAAGCTTTGAAACCCTCCAAAGTGGCCCAGACAAAACTTCCATGAAGCCCTAGGGTTTCCTTGAGACATAGTGGCAGTGAATAGAGCCTTCCAAAATGAAAGTGAAAATGGGAGTAAAATTATGATTTTTAGACCTAAAAAGTTGATGAATAAGGCTTTATGCCTTATCTTTTTGTAATGGGTTTTATTCCTAGTTTTATAAAATATTATTTTTAATAAAGTAATACATTATTACTTTATTTTAAATTATGTGTTATAAAAAGAAAATTAAATTAAAAATATAGTTATAAAGTAAACCTAATAAATTACTTTATTAAATATATTTATTATGTAATTTTTGTTAATTTAAAGCGAAAGTGGCTAAGTCAAAAAATAATAGTAGTTGGCATACAGATTTTACATACACTTGGGCTAGTTTGGTGGAGTTCTTGACTAGTTAAGGAGTAGTTACATACTAATTTGAGGCCTTATGGGGTTGTCTTTCAGTTCACTCACAGTTCAATTTGCATTGGTTGGACGCTTTTTGGTTTCTACATCACTTGGTGGGCATCGAGACGGGTTTTTCAGTTTTGGATCAATTTTGGAGGGCTTTCTAGTGCATTTTGAGTTCATTATCAAATGAGAGGAGTCCTAGGGTAGTTTGGTGCAGGAGCACACCTAACTCAACCCCTAGCTCTTTATTTATGGCATGTACTGACTCTAGCCAAGTCAAGAGAGTGTGTGTGGACCTTAGAAGGTCATTTGTTTTATTTCCATAAAATGGAGATGACTAGGTCAATCCATGTCTAGATAGGTTGCTTAGTTGGTTTCCTTTAGTTGTGTGTGTGTGAGGTAGTTTGGAAGCCTCTGGAAATCCAACCAAGGCATTTTGAATCTTTGATAAGCTGCTTAGTTAACACTGTAGTACCGAGTTAACACTGATGCCTAGTTAACACTGATGCCGAGTTAACACTGCAGCCGAGTTAACACTACAACTCGGCCAATACTGCATCTTGGCTTCCATTATTTTTGCTCGACAATATTCAGTTGTAACAGCCTGTGAAAAGTGGATCTTGTCTTTTATGGACAGTATGGTTAGTGTAACGGTTCCTAAAGAGATTCTCGTGAATGAGTGGACCATTAGGGTTGTTTCCTATGAGAGGATGGTTACTAATAACATCCAAAAGTATTCATTTCAGAGATTTAGAGAGTAGAGATTGTAGAAGAAGAAAAGCTACAGGAAAGTTAGAGATTTGCATATTATTGTACTGTTTTGTTTTGTTTCCAGTAATGAGAAGTTGCAGACTGTGTGTTTAGTGGATATCAAGTTTCTTTGTGGTTCCTTTTGCATATAAGTAGATTAGTCACTTTATTTTTTATTTTGCAAGCTATTAGTTCTTCACCCGTTCTGGGTTGTGACCATTAATGGCCCCTCGATGTTCCTGAATCCATGGTGAGAATCATGTGTTGGGATGGAACTCGAGAGGATCCCTTGTACATAGTTTCATTTTTGTTTTCGGTAGGAGAAGCAGCAGCAAAGAGTTTGGAGATCTTACCCTAGGAGAGCTTGGTAATAGTCCGACTAGGGAAGAGAATGAGAACAATGTTCTGAAAACATTGGTTGAATGAATCTATTTGTGTAGGTTCAATAAGGAGGAGATGAAAAGCATTTCGATGGGGATTGAGTCTTGAAGAGGAGGTAAAGTTGAGAGTGACTTACCTCAGTTTAGGGTTGTGAACACCCTAAGAGATCTAGGAAAAAGATCTCAGAGTAGAGCCAAGCTGCTTCTGTAGCAGAAACAAGACTTTCGTCCACATCAGATAAGGGTAGTAATGATAAAATCCCCAAATATGAAAGCTCAAGGAGAGTTCAATGTCGAGTTTGATGGTGGAAGACATGACGCCCTATTTCCATGTCTCAAAGAAAGTGAGATCTTCTACAATGCACCAATCCAGTTCGGTGTCGAGACACACACCGGATGCTCATCTTCATTCAATCATTCTTTTCACTCATGATTGGACACTTTACTTAGATTTAGGGAAACATGCATTGGCTAGGCAAAATGGTGTTTCAAAGAACTGATTCTGAATTTATTCTTATACAAAGTGTTCATATATGTGTGGTAACTTGATGGTGCCATGTGTGCTTCTCTGCCCATGCAGTCAGTCAATGAAAACCCCCTCAGTAATCACACATCTTCCATGTGTCTCTTAGCATTGATTAAATAATGAAGGTATGTTAGTTTGTATAACGCCCCACCAGGGAACCCAAGAGAGATTAACCTAGTACATGTCACTATGTGTGTTGAATAATTTTTTTTTTAAAGGTTAACATAAAGAAACATACATTCATGCGGAATCAATTACCATTTATACACATGTCTTACACTCACATAGATTACATGACTCAAGGGTTCCATGACGTTGAATTACTTAAAGAAAAACACAACTAATAATATAACAAAAGATTCTATTCAAATAGATAACTAAACTATAACTTACATAACCATAATTACATCCTCATGGATAACCATGAAACCACCATAAAATCACATCTACTGTACATGTCACAGAGTATGTGGTAATCACTCTAATCTACGTACTATTACAATATCCAGATTAGGTATCACATGTGATACTCCAATACAATATTTACAATAATGAGATCACATAATACATGATGAAGTAACATAAGTATCTCATCTACAAAGAAACCATCAAACACCTGGTACAAGGATGTCGAATCTCAATGCGTAAAGAATCACTACCACCCGTTTGTGTGGAACCACAAAGGTCCACCCCACCTTGCTAAGGAGATAACAACAGATGCCAATCGCATATCCAAAACTAAGAAGGAATAACCACTAAGCAAGGGATCATGATAGCTCTCTAATCTGGTATACTAATCATTATGAAAGGTAAGACTCACTAATCCAGAGGTAGCTGACAACATAGGAAATCTATCATGTGTAAAGGAAGGCGTCATCATGTACGTCTAACCCTTAATTTTAGCCCCGATAATCACATTAGATTCTGGAACCTAAGTGACCATACACGGAGCCAATGACCTCTCAAACTAACAAGATCACTAACTATGAAAGAACCCGCACCTCGTAAGGGGGCAAGCACTATCTCAACCTCCATCTCATTCTTTACTAGCACTCAAGCATGGGTGAGGAGAATCATATCTTATTAGTTTATTTTAATCTCTAAATATGTCTTTAGTTATAACTTATTAAGAAACTCTACAATAAGCAATCCAGAAGTCACTTACGGACCCAAAACTTATTG
>MU223739.1:1777633-1792469 GCA_018584345.1 Thuja plicata
AGAGTTAAGATACCAAAAGGAAGTCTTAATTAGAGAGATTTTGGCACTCATAAATTCTGAGGAAGAAAAAGAAGATCCAATGGAGACCCAACAAATAAATGAGGAACCAAATATTACAATCCCTCTAGAACTTGAAATTCTAAACAATGTCTGTCCAAATAACTTGAAAAACATGGTGGAATCATATGGTCAAGAGACCATAGATGTTGAAGATGCCCTCATGGACTTAGATCGAGGGTACAAAGAAGAGCATCAATCAGTCAACCCAGAGTCTTCTCCATTTATCATAGATAATGCAGAAAATAAAATAGAGAACATTAATGGTCTATTTGGCATTACAAATGAAGATAGACATCTTGGAATAGCCATCAATAAGGAAGGATTATCCTCCCCTAATATCAACAAGATGAAGAAGAAAAGGGGTAGGAAATCTCTCATTGAGCTTAGAAACATAGCTGGCAATGTGGAAAAGCAAATGAAAATCTCTGATATTCTATACATTGGGAAGGGGAAGTGCCTTCCCAAGGAGCAATGAGAGTGACATCCTGGAATGTTAGGGGCTTAAATGCCCCTAAAAAACAAAGACTCATAAAAATATATCTAAATTTTTTTGATTTAGAAATCATAATATTACAAGAAACCAAATTAAATGTTGATGAAAGCATGAAATTTAATAACAAACTCGGTATATGGAAATCAGAATTTGTACCAGCAGCACATGCATCTAGAGGGCTAGCAACCTTGTGGGACCCTCAGAAAGTTTCATCACTAGTCCTATCTAGTAATAGTAACTGGATGGTCCTGAGGATTTGCAACCTCAAATCAAACCTAAAATTTAATCTAATCAACATTTATGGACCTACCCAAAACATAGAAAAGAGAAGGGTTTGGTAGGAACTCCAATCCATATTGCATACTAACAAAGGAGAGACACATATTTTAGGAGGAGATTTTAATGCTATCTTGAACACCAAAGAAAAATTTGGAGGATCACAATACATCTCTCAATCTCAGAAAGACTTCAATCAACGGGTCACGAATAATAATTTAATTAATATCGAAACTATCAATGGATCATTCACTTGGAACAATAGAAAGTTGGGCTTTAGCCATATTGCAGAAAAATTAGATAGATTTTTGATTAGTTGGGAAGCGGAAGATTTTAATCAACTATTAACTGCAGAGATTCTCCCAGAACCTGGTTCGGATCACTTCCCAATTAGATTATCAATTATATAAAATTGCAAACCCAACAGAAATCCGTTCAAATTTGAATTTATGTGGTTTCAGGATCAGGACCTCATCAGCCTTCTAGAACAATGGTGGAACCAAACGATAGTAGAGGGATCTAAGATGTATAGTTTAGTGACCAAACTCAAAATTATTAAACATAAAGTCTTGGAGTGGAATAAAAAAAAATTTAACAACATCTTTGAAGATAAAATCTAGACTGAACAGGAATTAGAGGACCTTAATAACTTAGTAATAGCCCAAGGTATGAATGAAGCTAGCTATCTAAAAGAAAAAGAGCTATTGTCTAAATATAATGCAATTCTACTTAAAGAAGAAATATATTGGAAACAAAAATCTAGGGAAACTTGGCTTAAAGAAGGAGATAGTAACACTAAATTTTTCCATAAATCAACTAATCTAAAAAGAAATATCAATAGGATCTCCAAGATCAAAGATGAGAGAGGGAAACTCTTAGAAGATCCTAAGGACATTGCAGATCAGATCACAAAATTTTACAACTCTCTTTTAAATAGTACAGAAGCGGTTAACCTTCGAGCCCAAGATGAAATGCTTAAGGTTGTACCTAAGCTTATATCGAAAGAGGATAATATGACGATTAATAGAAAACTTACCTTGGAGGAAGTCAAGATAGCTGTATTTCAAATGCAGCCAGACAAAGCCATAGGCCTAGATGGTTTTCAGGTAGGTTTCTTCTAAAAATGCTGGCACTTTATGGGAATAGACATCTGGCAAGCTGTGGAAGCAACTAGAAATTCTGGGTCTATCCTTTCATAAATTAACAATACCTTCTTTTCTCTAATCCCTAAGAAAAATGATTGTATCGACCCTGGGGACTTTCGTCCTATATCACTTTGCAACACTATTTATAAAATCATCCTATATCGCTTTGCAACACTATTTATAAAATATTATCAAAATGTCTGGCTAATAGACTAAAAACTCTTCTCCCTATTATAATCTCAGAAGAACAGATGAGCTTTGTAGCCAATCGATCAATCCTAGATGGCATTGTCTTCGCCCAAGAACTAGTCCACACTACACAAGTAACCAAGGAACTGAGTTTGTTTATCAAAATTGATATACAAAAGGCATACAACAAGGTGGATTGGAGATTCCTATGTAAATTCTTGGAATCTTTTAGCTTCTCCAAGAAATGGATCAACCTCATTTACAAATGTATTTCTACCCCCAAGATCTCCATTCTTGTAAATGGTACTCCAGAAGGTTTCTTTGGTATATCTCGAGGCATCAGACAAGGTGACCCCTTGTCACCCTTCCTATACGTTATCATGGTAGAAGCCTTGGGGAGAACCATAGCAAAGAAATAGTTAGAAGGTAGGATTATTGGTTTAAAAGCCACTGAAAACATCCCATACATAACCCAACAGCAATTCGTTGACGATACTATTCTTCTAGGATCGGCCACTAGCCAAGAGGCTAGGGCCTTCAGCGAGGTCCTTAACCTATATATGAAGGCATCTGGCCAACAAGTCAATCCTACTAAATCAAAAATATTCTTTATTAATACTTCACCTTCTCAGGAAACTAAAATATGTAATATTCTTGGTTTTAAAACAGGCAATTTCCCATGTAAATATTTAGGTATTGACCTAGATAAGGGTCAACAATCTTCCAAACTCTGGCAGCAAGTATTAGCTAAGGTTCAGGATAGGAAAAGATCCTGGAAAGGTAAGTGGCTCACCAAACCAGGTCGAACCACAATGATTAAATCAGTCTTGATAGTCATTACTACGTATCATATGTCCATTCTCCCACTTCCGATTAATGTCAAGCATAACTTAGATAAAATGCTAAGAGAATTTTATTGGCAAGGTTCATCAGAGGAAAAGAAATTAGCCCTAATCAAATGGGAAAACTTATACAAACCACTTTCTATGGGTGGTTTGGGAATCAAGAATCTTATGTGGCAAAACCGGGCCCTAGGGGCAAAGCTTGTATGGAGACTTTTTAAGGAACCAAATTCTAAGTGGGCATCAATTTTATTACACAATATACCCCAGAGGCAGACCCCATAAACCTCTTTAGAGTTCAAACACATGTTAAAGGTTCTCACATCTAGAACTTCATTAAAGATTCGATAGATATCATCAGTAAATTCCTCACTTGGGATGTGGGTCTCGGGGATCAAGCGTTGTTTTGGGATGACTCCTCGGCAGGCTTCCCCTCATTAAATAAGATGGGTTTCTTGCCTAAATTCATTGAGGAATGTAAAATTAACATTGGTGTGCACCTAAAGGATTATATTGGATTAGGTGAGGATTTTGGTTCAATTACAGCCTCATCTAGATCTCCTTTAGACCAAGAAAGATAGAAATTAATCAACGTGTTAAAGGACCGATATATCACTATCAAAAATAGACCAGACACCCTCTTATTGGTAGGCTCCAATAATGGGTAATACTCAGTGAAAGAGGGTCATAAAACCATTATTCAAGAGAATAATTTGGATAACTTAGACATTCCCCTTAATCTTTGCTGGAACAAAGCCTGCCTGCCTAAGGCCAGAATGTTCATGTGGGCTGCTTTGCAGGATAGGATCCTATCATCTGATAGATTATGTAAGCTAGGTTTTGAGGGGCCTTCTAGGTGTCCCTTATGTGAAAACCAGGTAGAGGATGTTAATCATCTTCTTCTGAACTGTACCTTTACCCAGAATTGTTGGAATTGGTTACAACAGTCCCTCGACTGAAAATCTACTCTTCCTTCAGACCTGTTGGGCCTTCTTAAAGCATGGCCAGCTCTCTATAAGGACAATCTATATAAATATATTTGGATTGTATCTCCCTCTATCTTAGTGTGGGAAGTATGGAAGGAGCGTAATAGAAGGATTTTTATGAACCAAAAATTAGACTGGAGAAATATCACTAATAAAATCAAAGCCTCAATCATTGAAACTATCAATATCAAGCTTCACAAAAAAACATGCTATGAAGACTCTTTTAGATCTTGGGACAACAAAATTAGATTAAAATGGCCCTCACTAAATATTTTGATGCTTTTTGGCTGAGGAGGTATCAAATCATTAACAGACAGATCCAAATGCATTTGGATCCCTCCCGAGGATGGGTGGGTTAAGTTAAATTTTGATAGGGTTTCCAGGGGTAACCCTGGGGTTGCAGACATTGGGGGTATTATTAGGAATTGGAAGGGAGAAACAATTTCTAAATACGCTTTCCCCATTAAACCCACCACAAACAACATGGCAGAGTGCTTAGCTGCTTTGGAAGGTCTTAAAATATGTAAAAAACTTAACTTGTCAAAATTAATTATTGAAGGTGATTCTCAAATAATTATTAATGCCATCAAATCCAAAAAGACACCCAATTGGTCAATTAACTCTAAAATTGAGGAAATTAATCTAATCCTAGATTCCATCCCTAAGTTTGTTGTAAAACACACATATCAGGAAGGCAATTCAGAAGCTGACTCTTTAGCAAACCTAGGTTCCAACGGAGTCTTTATTACAGATTTAACTTAGTTTTTCCTTTCCTTCCTAGGTGTCCCTATCTTTACTTATTTATCCTTATTGCCTTCCTTCTTTACTATTTGTGGTTTTTTATCTCTACTTTTAATAAGGTGACCCAGCCTCTCCCCCAATGCCATCCATCAGTTTATGATTCTGATGATGGCTTACTAATCAAGTAGGCAGCTCTTGTCATCTTTATATAGCATGGTAGGGAGACCTTTTCTTGACCTCCATCTTTTTCTCCTTTTGCCCCCCTTATCATGATCTGCCTACTACATGTGACTCTCTCAACATTCTAGTCCTTTCTAGCTATCTTGAGAACCTGCGAGATGTTTCAATTGTCTTCTTTTCCTTACGATGATGCTTCTTCTTGTATCCATTTCTTTATCTTGTGCCTCCTTGGTTCCTAACTCTATGTTTCTTGGCTTTTCCTCTCGATCCCCTGAGGTTCTTTGTTTGGTCAATCAGACTATCCTCTGTACTTCCCTGGTTTAGTCATGGAAATGAAGCTCACCACATTCAATACTGGTGGATTTTGAGCCATGGCCTTTAGAGGTTTGGTCACCCCGAAAAGATGGAATCAGATCTTACTCCCTCTTCCAAATTCCTCTAGGAGGGCTCTGGAGAAAGCTTGGGAGAACAGGTGTTTGAAAATTATTATACCTTTAGGACCAATGGAAATATTATCAGTCTATTCATAGCCATCTCTTATCTGGCTGGTAAAGAGAGAGATGAAATCATCCAAGTCTCAAAGATGATCTTCAACAAATAATTCCTAGTTGGATTGGACAAAATGGTTTATTCCATTGATAATTTGCTCACTACTCCCTTCCCGGAAGTCACCATGAGAATAGACATTTTAGAGTTAGCACCGATCCCTCCAAATCAAAGGACTCCGTTGATAATTTTTAAAGATGTAGTAGCATTTGACACTCATTGGCCAAGTATGTCAAGAAACTTAGAATTCCTTTACAAGGAGACACTTCAAACCAGGCAAGAATCAGTGGAATTTCTAGACTACTAGAGGGCTGAAGGCTTTGAGATTCCTACTTTCTTGAATGAATTTGAATTATCAAAGTTGCATATCATCGCTCCTACTATGAAGAGATGTACCCATCACTCAAGGTCATCGGGTGAAGTAGAGGAAGGTATTGTGGTCATGAGACAAGAAAACCACGCCTGGTTATGCACTGCACTAGAAATGAAGAAAGTTTAGTGGCCAGGCATCATGTTAATAGATCTTTTAATGCATATACCCTGTATCTAGGTTATACTTCCAGTTTGCATATAGGGAAACTGTATACTCTATATATACTCTATATATACTCTAGATACTCCATAAATTTCTAGATTAAACTTTGTATATACTCTGTACCCTCTTTGTACTAATGCAATCCCACATCTATATGAAACACTCTGTACTCAGGTAATACTTCTAGTTTGTATATAGAACATATCAGCTGTATATACAATATATGAAGTTAGGTAGATTTGCAATCGACAGGCTTGTATGCTAACATTATGATTAGGATATGAATACTATGGACAAAGTCCAATGGGCAGTTTTTGTTTACATACATACATACATACATACATACATACATACATACATACATACATACATACATACATACATACATACATATATATATATATATATATATATATATATACTTTATAGATGGAAATCTAAAACATTGCTTATGATTATAACCTCCCTCATGAGCCACTCAAAAGTGTAATTAATTTCACTTGTGCATCAATTAGTTATCTAGTGGAGGCAGATTTGATTCACAAATACAAAATGTGGTGTTATTAGAGAATGGTTTTGGACTCGTATTCTTGGTACTCTTAACCTATGATAAACGTGCATTTACATTTAGACTGTTTCTAATAAAGGTCATTCAGAGGACATTAAGAATTTGAAGGTTGCTCGGACATTACTATATGCTCAACAGTATATCTAAGGAATTAACTCCTAGAATTGAAGTTACTCGTAACTTATTCCTTGGTAGATACAATATTTATGGATATATAAATACATTTGTAAATTTATCTTTTCAGGTATATCATACATATAGATTTATATAGTCGTCCTTGTAGCTTTGAGGCGATCTGTTTTTCAATGGTCTAATACAGAGATCCCAGATTTAACTTTCACTATAAATAGGCTTACTCAGTTCTGATTAATGGATATTCACATGCTTATAATTATATGTATATATATATATATATACATATATATATATATACACCCACATGGATTATGTTTACAGCTGAGCTATTACGTAAACTTATATTCTAAAAGGAGAGCTATCTATATAACATATTTTTATCTCTAGACAGATTGTTTAGATATAGTTTAAAGGGTACCGCTTGGTCCTCCTTTAAATATACCTAAAATTATACGATTAATGTCCCTTACTATCTTGCAGTAGGAGATCAAAACAATAAGGGACCTCAATCATATAATTCAAGACTTTATATGAGATTTGACAGTCCCTTTATGGTGTTGGTCTAGTATTATATGGACTCTTGTATTCTTCAAAATAGGGAATGATGATAGATTATTATGTTTGTCAATATTAGTAGCCATGATGGAATTGTGGATGGTTTTCTAAATAGGTTGCTAGTTTCTGTTTCGCGGATATCAGTCTATTATTAGATAAGGTATTTCTTAATGATTTAATCTCTAGCGGCTTTATAAGGTATTTGGTTTCTTGTTAGCAAATTAATTTCATAGAACATTTGTACCATCTGTATCTGCCATCAGGAACTCTCATCCCTTGAAGCTAATATGGGATGGTAAGGTCTTCTTCAACCTAGACACTCATATGACTTAACACTCAGAGTAAGGTAATAATGCCATGAGGTAGGTTTTATTTTTTAAAATGATGTTATTTTGATGTTTAAACTTTGGATTTGGTAGATTTTTGTCTTGTTTTTCTGGAGGACTAGACCAATCTGGTGCCAAGTACAAATCTCTCTCAGAAGAAATAGAACCAATGGTTGTTACTTCAAAGATTATAACAAAGATGTATATACATTCAATCATTGAAATCTTAATTGTAACATGATAATATTTGAGGTAGTGGGTATGCCCACGGATCTATGTATTTAAACAAATCTTGATAGACATCGAGTCATGGGTATGCCCACGTAAATTTTCTATTAGTAATAGGACTTATTGTCCCGGGCATGGCTAGAGGTTTTCTCGTCCCCGCTCTTTCGTACCAGTGCCCGCATTGAGCAGGGTTATTTTGTAAAATTAAATAATTTAATATCAATAAAATTCTGGCTTTGGCCTTTTATCGATCAAAAAAAAAAAAATTAATAAATTTAATTTTAATAAACAAATACAATATATTCATTAAATAAAATTATTAACAAAACAATTTAATTATATTTAAAATTTAATAACAAATTAAATTAATTTAAATAAATTTAATTTTAAAAAATTTAAAACAAATAACAAAACTTTATTAAAAAAAACCAATGCAAATATTAATGGGGGGGGGCCACGCGGGTACCCTTCCCCAACCCCCACGCGCAGCAGTCCCTTTACATAGGGTTGTGGGGGGGACCACCGTCCTCCCTCCCCATGCGTTTATACTGCGCAGGATGTGGAGAGAAAGGGGTGGGAAGGTGGGGATGGGGTCCCACCACCCCTCCCTTTGAAACTTTTTTAAATTTTTTTTTTTTAAGTTTTCCTTTTGCATTAATAGCTGCGCTGTTTTTCATGAAGGAGTTATTTTTTTTCTTTTAAAATTTATTTAGTAATTCTGAAATTACAGAATTAGAATAGGATCTAATGCTTTTGTCCTTTTTTTTTTTAATTTAAAAATCTGAAAATGAAAATTAGTAAAACAAGGAATGTAATTTTTTTTTTTTAAAAGCTTTTACACCAGTCTGTATCAAATACAGAGACCTCTTTTTTTTAAACTATTTAAATTTTTCCCAATGAAATTTCCTCTATAGTTAGGACTATAGGCAAGATTGATTTTTTCAATTTCTAGGAGTTCTAGAAGAGATCTTTTCATGAAATTTTCAACAGCATAAGGGTACTATGCTAAGAACCATATTAACATGAAAATGACAGATCTAAGCTTTTCATAAACCCCAAAAATATCAAAACATCAATAAACCATAAATTTAATTTTCTCTAAAGTATAAACTCTACAAAGGATTAATTTTTTCATTTTCTAAAAGATCTAGAGGGAATTTCTTCCCAAAATTTTGACAACATAACCCTACGATGCTAAGAATATAGAGAATGAAAGAAATTCATATCTAGGGTTTTTATAAACACCCAAAAATGTATAAACAACAATAAGCCATTTAAAAAGCCAAAATAAAAAACATGCACTAAATCAACAATGAAAAACCTTAGATCTACAAAATTGAAACCATACATGACAAATGAAAGCTACCTTGATTCCAATGCAAGAAACGGAAGAATGTAGTTTGGAAGATGAAAGCAAATCTGCAAACCCTCAAGCCCAATTCAACCACAGATCTGGCAACTATAAATATCTGAACACACACACAAGCAAGAAAAATCCTTAAATCCTCAAAGCAACAAGAAACCACAACAATCCACAATCCTTCAAAAATCTCAAATCACCAAGAGCTCTCCAAATCCAAAAACCTGTTATGAGGGAAATGAGAGGAGAGTTATCCTAAAGAGAATCAACTTCCCCTAATTGTGCAACCCCTCATGAAAACTCCCCATTCAATCCCTAAAATAACTCAACTTAAAATTGAAAGTAAATCCAAATTAAATAATTAAAATATTCTTTATTGCCACAACTCAACTTTGACTCCTAATTGCAAGTTGAGATATTTTAAATTTGAAAATACTTTTTCAACACATTCATGCACATGTAATTAATTAAATATTTAATTAAATATATTAAATATTTATGTCACAATAATACATGCAACCAAATATTTAATTATTTAATTAATCACAGAAGCACATTTACTATAGTTTTCAATTAAATATTTAATTAAATCAAAATATTCAAATATTTAAATTTAATTAATTATTTAAAATAAACTTAGGATATAACTAAAAAATTAATTCAACTATAATCCATTAAATCCTAGAATATGGAAAATCACTCAATAATCCAAAAATACCTGAAATCAAACACATGCAAAACACATACATACTTAGGAGAGAGGGTATTCGAATTCTATCAACCTAGACAAATTCGGATAAGGTAGTCATATTGAAACTCATCCAACATTAGGATGATTAGGCTTAGGTTAGGGTTTTGGATCTGTATGTTACCTCCCCTCTTTACCATTGAGATGAATATTTATGGGCACGCTCACTCCTGCCAATTAAGGGAAGACGATGCCCTGTACCTGCAATCCTGTCATCAAAGAACACACATGTACATACATAATATAATATCACAAACAATGATAGGGATCAGTCAAACATGGGGATCTCACCGAAGCAAGTAACTACATCTCCGTCCTCTACTACAACAACACATCAACAAGTACAGTCACATACAAGATAACCATACACATGCAAGTATGGGGTAAGTACATCATAATCTGAAATCAACATATAATAATCAACATGAAAACATCATCACATCTATCTAAGAATATGATCAATCCATGACATCATAATCAAGTATCATCATAAAAAGAAACAATAACAGCTCACATGAAATGTGGCCTAAAAGAATTCGGCCAATCAACTGAAACCAATGCCTGAAAGAGTACGACATCACAAACTAAAAAGAAAAATATGAGTGGGTATTACATCCACTCCCCCTAGGATTAGGCTTACTCTTGGAAGCTTGAAACAAATAGGGATACAACTCCCATAAACATGAAGCATCCTAATGAGTCTCATATGACTCAGCGTGTAGATCCCATAGGACCTTTCCTTGCTCTCTGGTTTGAACTCTAAGGGTCATTCCCTGCTACAGAAAACTGAAACCTAGCTGCAGGTCCTCTACCCACAAACTCAATCATAGGAGTCTGATACACTGGAGGATGATAATCCAAGGCTGCATAAACTCCATGAGATCTACAGACATTTCCAACTGTAGGTTCAGAAGTCGTAGGTCTCTGTTCAGAAAACTGAGAAGCACGCTGTGGACAATTCATTGCGATATGCCCAAACTGTCCACATGTGAAGCAAGCTCGTCCACTACCACCTCCTTTAAATGAAGGTGCTCTAGAATGCTGAACATTGCCCCTACTGACATCCTGATACACACTCTGTGCTGACTGAACTATCTTTTTACGCTTGTTAGCATAAAAATGCCTAATGCACTGACGGTTACAGAATTTCCTAAATGAAGAACGACCACTAGGACCTGAAGAGAGTTTCTTACTTTGTTGGTTTACATGATCCTGTTCAACCAACACAACCTTATAAATTGCATCCCTAAAAGCTTAGGATTTGAAGACTCTAACTCCTCCATCAGTGAGGTCGTTAAGCCCTCCAACAAGGTGTTGAATGTTCAAGGCCTGATCCTGATCATCGCTCACAACAATAGCTCTAGACTCAACAAACTCCATACCTGAAGCACCCAAAGAATCAAACAACAACTCAAACTCAAATCTAAAAGGTGACCAATAAAAATAAATAAACACAAGGCAATAGTCTTAAATACATCAGAGTTTTATGTCTATGTTTGTTTCAAGTTTTAAAATAAAAAGACAACTAATGGGCATACATATTTCCCAGAGCTCCCAGTGTAGAAACTTGGCTCTGATACCAGATGTAACACCCCACCATGGAACCCAAGAGAGATTAACCTAGTACATGTCACTATGTGTGCTCAATAAATTCTTTTTTAAAGGTTAACATAAAGAAACATACATTCATATGGAAGCAATTACAATTTATACACATGTCTTACACTCACATAGATTACATGACTCAAGGGTTCCATGGTGTTGAATTAATTAAAGCAAAACACAACTAACAATATAACAAAAGATTCCATTCAAATAGATAACACAAATACAACTTACATAACCATAATTACATCCTCATGGATAACCCTGAAACCACCATAAACTCACATCCACTGCACATGTCGTAGGGTATGTGGTAATCACCTTAATATACGTACTATTACAATATCTAGATTAGGTATCACATGCGATACTCCAATACAAGATTTACAATAATGAGATCACATAATAAATGATGAAGTAACATAAGGAGCTCATCTGCAAAGAAATCATCAAGCATCTGGTACAAGGATGTTGAATCTCAATGGGTAAAGAATCACTACCACCCGTCTGTGTGGAACCACAAAGGTCCACCCCACCATGCTAAGGAGATAACAACAGATCCCAATTAGATATCCAATACCAAGAAGGAATAACCACTAAGAAAGGGATCCTGATAGCTCTCTAATCCAGTGTACTAATCATCATGAAAGGTAAGACTCGCTAATCTAGAGGCAAATGACAACGTAGGAAATCTAGCATATGTAAAGGAAGGTGTCATCATGTACGTCTAACCCTTAAGTTTAGCCCCGATAATCACAATGGATTCTGGCACCTAAGTGAGCATACACGGAGCCAATGACCTCTCAAACTGACAAGATCACTAACTATGCCATAACCTGCACCTCGTAAGGGGGCAAGCACTATCTCAACCTCCATCTCAGTCTTTACTAGCACTCAAGCATGGGTGAGGATAATCATATCTTATTAGTTTATTTTAATCTCTAAATATGTCTTTAGTTATCACTTATTAAGAAACTCTACAATAAACAATCCAGAAGTCACTTACGGACCCGAAACTTTTTACAAGCCACCCCCTACTACACATCTAGGTAACCTACCCTAGGCTCAAAGATCCTAACAAATCTAGCATAGGTCACCACCCTAGTGTGCCCAAAATTAGTATCTCATACAACAGAAAAGGTCACATAGGTACACTAACAGATAGCAAAATCGAAAGGGTCACATGGTTAGTTTAGGGCAATAACATAGAGCACACACGCCATAAAGTGACAGAAAAGATAAACATTTTCCCCAGCCTCTATATACATCCTAAGTCATCTAATGCCCCCCAATCGTAACACATTCAAGCACAAGAGATCCATACGAATGCATAGAAACAAAAACATCCTAAAAGACTGAAAAAATGAACTATAACCATGTAAACATTTATAGATAACTCAAACATAACCTCCATTTAATTAATATCTTAATCTAAAATAATTAAAGTTAATCGCATTAAAACTATTTAAAACTACCTCTCGTAATTTAAATAATCTAATCAAGCTAACCATAAAATCAAACTAATTTATCTAATTCTAGGGTTTCGAGCTACCTCATGACTAAAAAAAATCAACTTGATTAACTTAATTTAATCAACTACATTTTAACTCAAGTAATCAATAAAACATATTAGTAAAATCAATTATACTAATAATCAATATATTAATTTAAAATTAATAATACCTACTAATTTAAATTAATAATTGATACATTAAAATATAATTAATAATTAATATATTAAATTAAAACTATATATAAAATTTGTTAATTGATTTATTTATATTAAACATGACTAATAGTCAACTTTATATTTTAATAAATTATAAATAAATAAAAAAAATAAATTAATAAATTTGATTTTAATAAACAAATACAATATATCCATTAAATAAAATTATTAACAAAACAATTTAATTATATTTAAAATTTAATAACAAATTACATTAATTTAAATAAATTTAATTTGAAAATTTTTAAAACAAATAACAAAACTTTATTAAAAAAATCGATGCAAATAATAATGGGGGGGGGCACGCGGGTACCCTTCCCCAACCCCCACGTGCAGCAGTCCCTTTACATAGGGCTGCGGGGGGGGAGGGGGGGACCACCGTCCTCCCTCCCCATGCGCTTATACTGTGCAGGGTGTGGAGAGAAAGGAGGGGGGTAGGTGGGGATGGGGTCCCACCACCCCTCCCTTTTAAAATTTTTAAAAACTTTTTTTTAAACTTTTCCTTTTGCATTAACAGTTGCGCTGTTTTTCATGGAGTTTTTTTTTTTCTTTTAAAATTTATTTAGTAATTCTGAAATTACGGAATTACAATAGGATCTAATGCTTTTGTCCTTTTTTATTTATTTATTTAAAAATCTGAAAACAGAAATTAGTAAAAAAAGGAATGTAATTTATTTATTTTTTTAAGCTTTTACACCAATCTGTATCAAATATAGAGACCTCTTTTTTTTGACTATTTAAATTTTTCCCAATGAAACTCCAAAGCAACCAAATATTTAATTTCCTCTATAGTTAGGACTATAGGCAGGATTGATTTTTTCGATTTCTAGGAGTTCTAAAAGAGATCTTTTCATGAAATTTTTGACAACATAAGGGTATTATGCTAAGAACCATATTAACATGAAAATGGCAGATCTAAGATTTTCATGAACCCTGAAAACATCGAAACATCAATAAACCATAAATTTAATTTTCTCTAAAGTATAAACTATACAAAGGATTATTTTTTTCATTTTCCAAAAGATCTAGAGGGAATTTCTTCCTGAAATTTCGATAGCATAACCTTATGATGCTAAGAATACATAGAATGAAAGAAATTCAGATTTAGGGTTTTTATAAACACTCAAAAATGTATAAACAACAATAAGCCATTTAAAAGCCAAAATAACAAACATGCACTAAATCAACAATAAAAAACCTCAGATCTACAAAATTGAAACCATACATGACAAATGAAACCTACCTTGTTTTCAATGCAAGAAATGGAAGAATGTAGTTTGGAAGATGAAAGCAAATCTGCAAAACCTCAAGGCAAATTCAACCACAGATCTGGAAACTATAAAGATCCAAGCACACACACAAGCAAGAAAAATCCTGAAATCCTCAAGGCAACAAGAAACCACAACAATCCACAATCCTTCAAAAATCTCAAATCACCAAGAGCTCTCCAAATCTAAAAGCGTGTTATGAGGGAAATGAGAGGAGAATTCTCCTAAAGAGAATCAACTTCCCCTAATTGTGCAACCCCTCATGACAACTCCCCATTCAATCCCTAAAATAACTCAACTTAAAATTGAAAGTAAATCCAA
>MU223739.1:1808806-1821210 GCA_018584345.1 Thuja plicata
ATTTAATGACCTCTGTTTGAATAGTTGCTCACAAACTCATCTCTCATAAAAGTGAAAGTGAATGGTAGGTAGTTTCTATACATATTTTGTTTTTATTTTAAGGGTTCAATTTGGTTTTCTCTTTATTTATTCTCATTTTGGGTGGTGCCTATGCATCTCTCTTCACTTCTCTTACTCTTCCATTTCCTGTTTCTTTGGCTCACCTTTCAAAATATAGATTTTGTGAGTTAGTCATGTGTTTTATGTCTTGCAAAGTGGCTATTTGATCAAATGGTGGGAGTTATCCATACGCCCAAACTACATGTCTCTTCTTTTTAAAATTAGCTAGGGGATATGAATTTCTAGTTGAGCATGCTAACTTTGACTTTAAAGTTCTTTATAAACTAATAATTTGTTCTTGTAGATATTGAGGAAATTTTGATCTTGTTGTTTCTCATCACGTCATGAACACTAACGAGCCTAATTACCATGGTGGAAGGCTATTTATTTCATCCCAAAGGTATTTTTCTAATTTCTTATCTATCCACAGTAGATTTAATATGACTGTTGATTTTGCCACTAAAATTTGGAATATGCTAAGGTAGGTTGTAAGGGAATTTCATCACAGGTAATAGGTATTCCAATTCTTTGGGAGATATCATAGTTCTTCATATAGTGCTTCTAAAATTGTATAAATTTTGGGCCACCATTTTCAAAATAACAATATCTTTTGGGTTGTAGCATCTTCAAAATTATGCCCTCTCATAATACCTTCATGTGCCTAACCCCAATTTTGTTCTCATTCATGTTCATACACTAATCCTTGCAGTACTTCATCTCACCCTTTCTTATATAGAGCTCCCTCAATTATAATAGACATAAGGGATTTATGTGGTGATAGTTTTTTATCATGTTTATTCATGTCCATTCGTTTTGTGTTTGTAGAAAGTTACGCAACTACATCACTGAGTTGTTTAGGTACTAGAGTTATCTAGAATGATTGATTTTTGGTTAGATCTCATATGTCATCTTCCTATACACTTTTCCTCATTTATCAATTCTAGATAGGTAATCTAGATCCTAATTGTTTCCTCCAGACGCATGACCATTATATGGGAATGTAACTTAGTACCATATGCATCTAACAATCAACCTTTCTAATTTTAATCCTGCTTGTAACACACAGCCTATTTACATTTGACAATGATGATATCTCAAATTTCCTTTATTGGTAATAGGCACACCTCAGGAAAGGGATTTATTTGGCTTAATTTGAAAGAATTCTTCTTGCAGGAATAACATCTAAGATTCAGTATTCTGATATTTTATTATGTTTTCTATGTAGTACCACTATGTTTAATCATCCTCAAACAGTTCAAACTATCACTATCAAATTGTGTTATGCTAGCCAACTCGAGGTCATGCATTATTGACTGAAGGATGCTCTTCCAGGAAGAAGGGAAATTGAGATTTTATTCTCTTGTTATTTTATGTTTAATTTTGATACTCTGGAGAAATATTTGTACTATAACCATTCCCCTCAATCTTTCCACTTCTATCCTACTTCCCATGATTGAACATTCTTAATGTATTCACTTACCATGATAGAGAGCAATGAGGAGCATTCACACTAGGGTGTCCTAGAAGTCCATCCTTTTTAAGCCCAAAGGCAATACCCTTTTGTACCCCTTTGGCACCATGGGACTCCCCAGTTTTATACCATGAGGTGGCATACCTAGAAGATGACCCCATCACCGTTCCCCTACTTGTTATTCTAAATTTATTTACCATGGCTAGTTACAGCAGTCAAACAGTGTAAATATGCATAACATCTTATATCTAATCATTTTTTTTCTATATTAAACCATTCATATATAGTAACACACCCTAAATTATCTTTTATACCCTGTCGGATAAGCATAAATAGTAATGCATATTAATTCAGAAATATGCAAATGTGCTCAGAATTATTCCATTATGTATGAAAAACCATACCACAATCAATATATAATTCACACTTGTAAGTATTATTCCTTCCCTTGTGATTCTATTCCCCCTTAACCAACAAGGGTCTTGTCCATTTATACCCCTTTAGGAGGAATGGAGAGAGACGTATTTTGAGCCAATATCCAAATGAGGTGTCTCTTCCAAGGGATTTCTACTTCTCATAACATGTGGCTCTCGGTGGTGGTTTAATGTTTGGTTTGAAATAAAAATCCCCTAAAAAAATATGTTCTTCCTTTCTTGATATCCATCGATGAAGCTTGATCAATATTCCTTTTCAGACTATGAGGAATCTTGATATGATGGAGACTTCATTCTCTAATAACAATGATTCAAATTAAAACATATCACAACTATTGTTCCAATCGATTCCAGCTCATTGACAGAAATGTGAAGGCATATTTTATTATCGCAGGGACATGAAAGAAATTGTGAAGTCTTACTATTGTGACACAATTTCTAATCAGGTATAATTGAATCTGGTCAAGTTCATAACATTTAACTCATAAATTTGTCAGTTGCCTTAATAATCCTAAAACCCCTACTCTCAATATTACCAAAACAAAATAGAATTAGTAAGTAGTGATGGAAATGGAAGTGAAGAATATTGTTTAGATAGTGAGAACAATGTAGTTGCATTTATGAAAGCTAAGAGACTTCTAGAAACAAGCCACCCTACACTATTTGGGAGCCATTATGTTGTCTGTGTATTAACCTTTTCCTTCAGGATATAGGTAAGCATAGCTAGGTGAAGAATGTGTTCGAAGCTAAGAGGAATGTGAAACAACATATCATCGACTACCTATTAGATTAGAATCTCATAAGAGGGCACACAAATAGCAAGGAGTTCATGTAGTTGAGAGTCACCGTGTGATTTGCAACTAATTTCATCACTCTGGAAAGTATTGTAAAACAACTAATCTACAGCAAATAACAACATTTTACTTTGCCCTAACCTGCAGGTTTTGACATGCTTGGATTCACGGAAACACATTGTGATCGATCCCTCCTCCCGCCCGCGAGTGAACTGAAAAATAAGTTTCACTTTTCACTTTTTTTAAAAAATTTATATCCCACATTGGTCGAACTTTCGAAAAACTCAGGCTCGTCTAAATTTTGACCAAATCGGGGCCACAAAAAAAAAAAAAAACCGAACAAGCCAAAAAAAGGCCTTGGTCAAAATTAAAGGTAGAAAACAGTTATCAAATGTATTAGTGTTTTATTGCTTACATCATATGATTGATGTTGTCAAGTGTCATATAGGTGTTGACATTGGATTGATTTATCCTCCCTAGCTAAGAGGGAGTGTTAATGTTTGTAGCTTCAGTCATATGATCATTAGAATGCATATAATATATGTTTATTAATAATAATATATTATATATGTTATATTATTATTAATCATATGAAATTTAATATTTAACATTTAATTATTATATTATTCTTAATTAATAATTCATTGATGAAACATTATAAGATTGATTAAATTATAATTAATGGGAAGAGACATGTCCTTTCTTATAAATAATAATGAATAGAAATGTCTCATTAAGGGACATGTCTCTCCTAGCTTCATTCCCAATATAAATGAAAGAGAGATTGTTACATTTGGAAAACATATACAACAGAGTGCTGTTACATTTGCAGTTATCCTAAAACTTAATGGTTTTCTTATTGAAATGCTCATTTTGAAATGAAGGTGGTGGATTTCAAAAAATAGGTCATAGATCATCTTTATTTAGTGCTTATTTTCTTTATGAAAATGTTCATTCTCACATGTGGGCGTTGGATTTTAAGAAATAGGTCATAGGATAAAATTTCCATTGTTTACATTTCAGGTCTACATTATATGCTTGATTCTTTCTTATTTTATTTTATTTTTTTGTTAAAAGATTCATGTACTGTAATACAACATGCATTTTACCAGTCATGACAATCTAAGAAATTTATTATGAAATTAAGTGTTTGATTTTGTTTATTGCATTTGACATTGAAGAAGGAGAGATTTTCAATTGAAAACTACACATAAAGTAATCAATTTTTTGTTGTTGTTGTTGGACCAATTCAATGGAGGCTAGAAATGAATTTGAAGGCTATTCAAATAAAGAGCACATAGGGTTTGCAGATGTTGAAATTCATTAATGATATGTACACTTCTATGCATAATATAATAATATTTGTCTTATCAGTTTTATTATGTAGCTTCTTTTTGTTATTCTTATTTTATATATTACTACTAACCATGGGTCTTTTAATTTTTTTTTATCTCTATTAAAAAATAAAGATAGGGACATCAATTAAATAAAAAGAATATTTGACGCCTTCCATATAGCATCAATGATAGGTAAGTTCCATAAATGATGGCTTCTAGCTTAAAAAAGAAAGTAAAGAGTGTCTTTTCTCTTCATGATCCAATGATGACAAGTATATAAAATAATGACATATCTAGATATGCAAATCTTACCATTATAGAAATTATATTTAATTAATTTATACTTGAAAAGTCTTTTTGAAATTTATCAAATTAAATATATTTTGTGAGTGGGTTTAAACCTATGTGAGATTTTTTGAACTAACAGGGGCAATTCTAATTTTCATGGTTAAATGAGATTATTATTTTTCATGAGCTAAATATAATCAAGCATAGGATTTAGAACTCAATTTGGGACAATAAATTTAAAATATTACTAATTTTTATGAACTAAATATAATTAAGCATAAGATTTAGAACTCAATTTGGGCCAATAACTTTAAAATTTAATTTATAAATAATAAGTAAGAATAATAAATGTGATATCTTTGATAAAATATTTAATTTTTTTATTAATTTTGTTTTAAAATTAGGAAGTATGATGAAATATTTAAAGAAACAAATTCAGTTACTTTTATTTCCACTTTTCTTCCAACATCATCATATGTTTCTCTTTATACACTCCTGAATTACAAAATATTCACAATTTTACACACAAAAACCAATATACATATAGCTTATAATAACATACAAATACTTTCCTATTAGCGTAACCCTTGCACCTCCTCCAAGTGCAAGTGCTAGTTTACTTTCTATTAGATTTGTAAATGGTGTAAAATTATGATTGGTCATAGAGAGGGAGGTGATATTTAAATATATAGGGAGTATCAATGAGGAAGATGAGCTTTAAAGTGCATTTATGTATAATTATCATGCAAACATGAATTTAGAATGTAGTTTTTCAATATATATACTTTGGGTGGGAGATAAGTGGTATTTCTTTACATATTGCAAGGAGAGTCGAGGAGGAACTTAACTATGAGTACAACAAAACATTTCAAAGACAAACAAATTAATATAAAATAGTTCAATGTAAAATTGCAAGTGCATGTTTGAATTATATTAAGATAGATATCAATTTTCTTAAGAGTAGAAAACACATGCTCCTTTGCAATGATATTTTTAGTTCTGAGTAGATTTGGAGATGAGGGTCTTGTTAATATAAGAGCTTGTAAGATATTGTAAAGAATACAAACTTATTTTGTATTGGAATTGGAATAGTTATGGTGGCACTTATCGTAGACTTGTGCCAACTATTAAGAAGAGCTAGTCTTATAGGATATATAGAGAAATCACACACAAATAAAGACTAATTTTAATGTTCCAAATTTGCTACTATGATAAGGAAGTGAATGATATTCATGGAAAACTTTTCTCTTGTTAGGAGTAAGGAATGAGAGAAATGTAAATTTGTTTTTGAGGACTTGTGTGGAGCTTGTGTAATTTGTGATCTTCATCTTTGTAGAATATAGATTATATGACTAGTGTGAGTCGAGCTAAGCTCATTTAAGTTTTCATGGCTCTTAATAAGTTACGAAATTTTCCATAACAAGTCAAATTATGATATTGTTGTTAGGATTTGACTATGTAGTTGTGTCAAGATCTTTTAATCATGTTTCATGAATAGTGGTTTACAAGAACCCATCTCTCATGAGAACAAATGATATACTTAGAACTCATTGCATTTGGGTTATGCATTATGAATAGTCTAGCATAGAGCCCCTTTAGCTCATTAATTGATAAGTATGAGATATTTTCAATGAGTTGATTTATGACATAGTTATTAAGATTCAATTGTTTAGTTTTTAATCAAACTTGATGAGCCTACAAAATGACATATTTATATTCATTTGTTATAGACCTTTAACCTAGGTTTACAATATCTTTCCAAGTCATTTCAATGCATTACCTTAATTTATGAAGCATTAACTATGATTAATGATTTATTGATTAGCATTTATATGTCTATCTAGTTAATTCTAAATTGTGATGATTTGTTATGATAAATGGTTATTATTAAATAATAATTGTTTTGAGATTATTAACATGTTTTTTGTGAGATATTTGAGTCTCTCATGCAACTGGAAAGAAGGAGAAGCAAGTTGACACTTTTCAATATTCAACAATTGTTGGAGGTGCGGAAAAATTCAACACACAATTTTAGTAAGATGAGCACATCTTCCATATTTGTCAATGAAATTCATATTTTCAAAATGATATGGAAAGATAATTGTTGTCAATCAGGATTATACCTATAGAAAGTTGTGAAATCTATCTATCCAATTGAAACATGAAAATACTCTCAGGTTGTGTGTATCCTATGGCAAGAGTGAGTCTCCGGGATTACAAGGCCAGTTCCTTATTTGTGATCACCTAAAACTAACTTTGAACAAGGAAAGGGATAGAAGGACATGCGTATGAAAATGAAAATCTAATACTAAAGGGTGATGCACCAATATAGTAATCTAACTTTCAACTAAAAATCTCACAAAATCATTTATAAAAGACACTTAAAACTCTAAAACTCAATTAGACAAACCCTACAAAATTTACTCATATGACAAGTCCTGGTTAAGACAATCACAAATCTGCACCATGGGATATCAAATTTTGCATAAAGAACTGAAAAGATATTGATTTTAAAAAAGGTGAAAATAGAATATTTGAATCAGCTCACTCGCAATCAATGTTGGACATGGAAAAATAACGAAGAAGGAATCAAAATTTGTATATCAATCATTAGGAAATCTGTTATAATCCATCAAGTGTCCAATCAATCTGTCAATATTTGCAAGATGCAAAATAATGACAAAAAATGTAACGTCTCAAAATGAGGACAAAATATAAGATATAGACCCAAAATGAAAAATGGATAGGATAGATGAGGAAACCAAGGAGGAAAAGGGGTCAAACTACTAGAAACATGTAGTTGACCACCTCAAAACTCTCCTAGACCCAAGTCTAACTCATGTGGAACTTTAAATCAACTCAACTGCCTCATAACTGCCCAAAAAATTATACATATCCAAAGGGGTCTATTGCAACTGAAAATCCCTCCAAAATAGGGGTGCAACTGATAGTACCTAAAGTGTAACTATGATGTGGATGGAAGTCTTGTTGCTGCTATAGAACCAGCTTGGCTCTGTTCTAAGATATTTTTCCTAGATCCCTTAGGGTGTTCACAACCCCAAACTAAGGTAAGTCACTCTCAACTTTACCTCCTCTTCAAGATTCAGTCCCCATCGAAATGCTTTTAATCTCCTCCTTACTAAACCTACACAAATAGATTCATTCTTCCCACTCAATCAATGTTTTAAAAACATTGCTTTCATTCTCTTCCTTAGTTGGACTAGTACCAAGCTCGCCTAGAGTAAGATCACTAGACTCTTTGTTGTTGCTTCTCCTACAGAAAAGAAAAATGAAACTATGTACAAGGGCTCCTCTCGAGTTCCATCCCAACACATGATTCTCACCATGGATTCAAGAACCTTGAGGGGCCATTAATGGTCACAACCCAGAATGGGTGAAGAACTAATAGCTTGCAAACTAGAAAATAAAGTAACTAATCTACTTGCATGCAAAAGGAACCACAAAGAAACTTGATATCCACTAAACACATAGTGTGCAACTTCTCATTACTGGAAACAAAAAAAAATAGTGCAATAATCTGCAAATCTCTAACTTTCCTGTAGCTTCTCTTCTTCTACAATCTCCACTCTCTAGATCTCTGAAATGAATGCTTTTGGATGTTATTAGTAACCATCCTCTCATAGGAAACAACCCTAACGATCCACTCATTGGAAAGAATCTCTTCAGGAACTCTTACACTAACCATACTGTCCATAAAAGACAAGATCCACTTTTCAAGGGCTGTTACGACTAAATATTGCCAAGCAACAGTAATGCAAGCTGAGTTGCAGTATTGGCTGAGCTGCAATGTTAACTCGGTTGTAGTGTTAACTTGGCATTAGTGTTAACTCGACATCAATGTTAACTCAGCACTGCAGTGTTAACTCGACACTATAGTGTTAACTAAGCAACTTATCAAAGGTTCAAAATGCCTTGGTTGGATTTCCACAGGCTTCCAAATTACCTCACACACACACACAACTAAAGGAAACCAACTAAGCAACCTATCTAGACATGGATTGACCTAGTCATCTCCATTTTAGGGAAATAAAACAAATGACCTTCTAAGGTCCACACACACTCTCCTGACTTGGCTAGAGTTAGTACATGCCAGAAATAAGGAGCTAGGGGTTGAGTTAGGTGTGCTCCTGCACCATACTCCCCTAGACAAAAGAAAGGTTAATCCATCCTTGGATTGAGCATGTTTGGATCAATGCTCAACCTCTTGAAGTTTGTTTCTCTTATCCAAGTAGCATCAACTTCTTCTTTGCCATGCCATTTGACAAGGTGCTCCATATAGTCTCTACTCCAAGTCTTCTTGTAGACCCTTGAGTCTAGTATCTTTTCAGTTGTCATAGATGGAGTAGGGGTTAATTTCAGATATTTTACCTCTTGTATTACCTCTTGAAGGTTTTTATTAGCATCTTGAATTGGTCCTTTGTATGCTATCAAATCTGGAATGTTGAAAACCAGTGACAACCCAATGTATTCAGGACGCTCCACCTTGTAAGCATTATTTCCATACTTTATAAGTATCTTACATGGACCTAGCCTCTTCATCTATAGCTTGTGAGGAACACCTTTTTTCAGCCTATGTTTGTTCAAGTGTACCATCACAAAGTCTCCAATCTAAAACTGAACATCCCTCTTTGTTGCATCCACCTTTTGCTTTACCTTTTTAGCATTCTCAATCAAATTCTTTCTCACACTTTAGTGGAATTCTCTCATGGAATGAGAAAATTCCTCAGCATGTCCACTACCATGCATTCCTTCCTTCAATTCTCTAAGCTCAAAAATACCTCTTGGATGAAATCCATAAACTATTTCAAAGGGACTCTTACCAGTTGATCTATTCACTATATCATTGTATGCATATTTAGCTTGTCCAATGAGTTGGTCCCATGCTTGACCATACTCCTTTGTGAGACATCTCAGCAAGTTACCAAGACTTCTATTGACCACCTTTGTTTGGCCATCTGTCTATGGATGGTAGGCAGATCCAAAAGACAAGTTAGTACCGAGATTTTTCCATAAGGTCTTCCAAAAATGGCTCATGAATTTGTTGTCTCTATCTGAAACAATAATGAGTGAGAGTCCATGTATCCTCACCACTCCACTGAAAAATAGTTGAGCAATGTTACAAGCATCTTGATTAGTCTTGCAAGGTATAAAATGTGTCATCTTACTAAATTTGTCCACTACAACAAAAATATTGTCATATCCCTACCTTATTCTTGGCAAACCAACTACAAAATCCATGCTTATGCATTCCCATGGTCTGGTTGGGATTGGAAGTGGCTGATAAAGACCTACATTAGAAGATGTTCCCTTTTATTTTTGACACACTATACAACTCTCAACATACTGTCTAACATCTCTATTCATTCTAGGCCAAAAATAGAACCTAATGACTAGCTCTTGAGTCTTACTGACTCCAAAATGACCACTAAGTGCTACATTATGTTTTTTCTTGGATCAAATTCTCTCTCATAGACCCTTTAGGAACACAAAGTTGACCTCCTTTAAACAATAAATCATTCTGCAAAGTATATTAAAAAAACTCACCATGAAAGTTGTTTTTAAACTCCTTGCATACCTTGTAGATTTGGGCAAAATCTTCATCTTCGGCATATAGGTCTTTGAAGCTATCAATACCTATGCTTTGTAGCTTAAATTCTTGGACTATGAGAAGCCTTCTACTCAATGCATCAGCAACCTTATTTTGTACTCCCCTTTTATGCTTTATATTGAAAGTGTAAGCTTGTAGATACTCCACCCACTTCATGTGTTTGCTGCTAAGTTTGTCTTGAGAGTTAAGGAAGCTAACAACTTGGTTATCAGTGTATACTATGAACTCCTTTGGTAGAAAGTAGTGCCTCCACTTCTTGAGTGCTTGGACTAGAGCACACAACTCTAAGTCATAAGAAGAGTACTTTTTCTTTGCATCATTTAGCTTCTCACTATGGAAAGCTACTGGTCTTCCTTCTTGGCTTATGACAGCCCCAATGGCCACATTACTCACATCACATTATACTATAAAAATCTTATCAAAACTTGGAAGAACTAGAGTAGGCAACTCTGCTATTTTCTCCTTGAGTGTTTCAAACCCTTTCTCATCTTGTGGTGTCCATTGAAAATTTGTCTTCATCCCACCTTTAATGGTGTCTAGCATAGGTGCACAAATTCCACTAAAATGCCTAATGAAATTTCTGTAATACTGAGCTAAACCATGGAAACTTCTCACCTCAGTGGCATCCTTGGGAGTAGGCCAACTTAGAATGGCATCCACCTTTTCTTGGTCCATTTTTATTTTACCCTGTAACAAAACAAAACTGAGATACACCAGCTCCTACCTCATGAAGTCACACTTCTCCAAGTTTATCATTATCTTTTCATCATGCAATTTCCTGAAAACAAATTTCAAATGCCTAATATGCTCCTCCTTAGTTTTGTTGAAAACTAAAATGTCATCTAGGTAGACAACAACTAGTTTACTAATGCATTCTACCAATACCTCATTCATCAACCTCATAAACATTGAGGGAGCATTAGACAAACCAAATGAAATTACAAACCATTCATACAAACCTTCTATAGTTTTGAAGGTTGTCTTCCATTCATCTCCTTCATTAATTCTGATTTGGTGGTAACCACTCTTAAGATCAATCTTGCTAAAGTACTTTGCCTCCCCTAAAAAATCTATTAGGTCTTCAATTCTGGGTATTGGAAACCTATACCTAATGGTGATTCTATTTATGGCTCTAGAATCAGTACAAATCCTCCAAGCTCCTCCTTTGTTAGGTTCTAAAATAGTAGGGACTGTGCATGGGCTTATGCTCTTTCTAATTAGGCCTTGGTCTAATAACCCTCTGATTTGCTTGGCTATTTCCTCATTTTGTTGAGGGGTCATCTTATAGGAAAATTTGTTGGGTAAGGTAGCTCCTGGTATGAAGTCAATCTTGTGGCTAACAAGTCTCTTAGGAGGTAGGGGAGTGGGCTGGCCATCATTCACAATATCCCTATACTCTTCAAGTATTTATTTTACCTCATTTGGTATCTCTGATTTCTTGACAGTAGCTTCATCTTTTGGCTTCAATAGTAAGGCAAAACCAACTCCTTCTCCTTCTTCTATAGTCTTCAAGAACTCCTTCTCACCAACCATGAGCACACTTGAACTTGATGTTTTCACCTCTCCTTCTTCTATTAGTGACTAAATTTTGAAAGTCACTCCATCTTTCTTGAATGAGTATGCATTCTTGGTTCCATCATGCATGGCTTGGCTATCAAATTGCCATAGTCTTCCAAGTAGAAGATGGCATGCATCCATGGGAAGAATGTCACATATAACTCTATCTTTATACTTTCAAATGGTGAATTCTATCCATGCTTGTTCTCCTACAAACACATGTTGTCCTTTGTTGAGCCATGTAACCTTATATGGGTTTTCATGTGGAATCCTTTTCAAAATTAACTTGTTGGCTGCCTCTTCACTAATGATATTATCATTTGAGCCTGAATCAATAATGACTCTACACACCTTTCCTGTAATCTTGCACTTCACTCTAAAGAGTGCTCTCCTTTGGCTTGGTTCTTCTTTTCTTGGCTCTTTGATTAAGGTCCTCCTTATCATGAGGTTCTTACCTTCTTTTGATTCTAATGGTACCTCAGATGGCTTGCTACTACAACTTGATTCTTCTTAGACATAGTTAACTCCTTTCCCACCTCCTTGTGAAGTAGAACCTTTTTTAGGACACTGATATGCAGGGTGTCCAAATTGCTGACAATCATAACACTTCATTGATGAGAAGTAAGATCCTCTGTAATGCCCAAAATTTACAACCAAAAACACAACTTTTTTTTTTTTAAAACAAATATAACATACCATTTTAACTACATCAGAAAATTCGTGATTCTATTAAGTATAATATTTATCTATATTACAAGAAGGCAATGGGGCAACTTTAAGAAATAGCATTTCATA
>MU223739.1:1879665-1910102 GCA_018584345.1 Thuja plicata
CTTGTAGTAGATTAGATAAATGAATGGTTAAGTATATACAAGTGCAGAAATGATTTAAAGTTTTAAGAGTTACTGATTCACCCCTCCCCTCTCAGTAACTTGGCTAGTCTTGATTATTTCCAACAGTTTTGCCAATAAGAATTGGTCCTGTTTAACAAGATGTTGTCTGTCAAGTGCTTGACATTCCTTTGGCATACAATATTCTGTTAGGAAGGACATGGATCCATGAAATGCAAGCTATCCCTTCCACATACCATCAGTGCATTAAGTTCCC
Organism: Thuja plicata; assembly: GCA_018584345.1. Lineage (NCBI taxonomy): Eukaryota > Viridiplantae > Streptophyta > Pinopsida > Cupressales > Cupressaceae > Thuja > Thuja plicata. The sequence continues at coordinate 1,879,940 of MU223739.1, forward strand.
ATTCCAAGGATCTGAAGTGACTATACCTACTAATACACGTTATGATTGCAATTCCCTCACAAAATTTGCTGATATCTTTGTGCCTACCAACAGAGAATCTATTGAACTCCTTGAGAATAAATTTAAAAAAATGGAAAAGAATCTGACACTCAAAGAAACTGATATGGGAGGATATTAGATTGAACCTATGCTATCTATTACATCTTTTCCTTTGTCTCCCCATTCTTTTGGGAGACCTTCTGAGAGCACTTAACCTTCTACAGTTCCTCCTCCAAAAAAGTATGGTGGTACCTTTGTACAAGCCACAGTACCATTAGAAGAAGAAGTTGAAAACAGAGCTATCAAAGCTTGGATCTATAAAGGAGAAGACACTTTTGAAAATACTCCTCCTTATGACATAAAACATGAGCAATATGGAAAAGGTTTATCTATTATGCAATGTTTTGGCTACAAAGGAAATGGTCCCATAGGTGCAAATCATAAGGGCTTGATTACGCCACTTGAAGCTATTGGTCACAGAACTCATGACTCTACTGGTATAGGCTTCCAAAAAATCACATTTTAACTGGGAATAACTAAGTTTGTCCCTCGAGAAGATAAGAAACCAACACCTGAAGAAACACCTAAAACTACAGAATCTGAAGACAACTTTGATGAGGATACTTTTCCTTATCCTATTCCTCCAGACTTGGTAGCATTCTTTGCTGAGCCAGATAACTTCATACTACTTGTCAATATAGTAGACATTAACAATGATTCTGATACCACCACTTCACTCGCTCCATTAACTTGTGAGGAGTGGAAAAATATATATACTCTAAATCGTGGTCATCAAGGTGATTTATACATACCATCATACTTTCAAGAATAGTTTGACTAGGAATTCCAGTCACTTCTCATTACACAAGAGGCAGCTAATGCTACAAACACTACTAAGGTACCTAGGTCAATAGGTGCTCATCTGACCATAGTAGAGGTTCTAGGTAGAACTCATCTCAACTGGGGACAAAGAGTTGATTTCACTCATGTTCTTGATATGACACCTAATGATGAAATGGACTCTCATGAATACAGGTTTGACAGCTTGTCATATGCCACTTCTGACAAAGATATAGATATAGCTAATGCATATGAAAACATTCTCAAAGTAGGTGAATGGTTTAGTGTAGGGTCACATGAGTCTGACTCCCTAGATGTTAACATGTCATCTACTACGATTGCAAGGAATCAAAGGAATTCAACTATACCTCTGGATGAGATCACTTTGGGTCTTGACTTGCTTGTCCATGCCTTTGATGATTATACCATGAACGCACTTGAACCCATCACTCCTCTTTCACTTCACCATCTTGAGCTTATAGACTGGAACTCTACTTCACCATCTAATGAAGTCCTTACATTCCAGAATGATTACGCTCTTACCTGTAACCTACATGCTGTCGAACCTATAACATCCTCCACTAGCAAAGAAAGTGTCAATATGACTAAGGAAGACATCAAGTATCTTAGTCAAAAAATAAAAGAAGAAAAAATAGGCACTCTGATGGTGAAAACCACGTTGTGGAAGTATCAAAGCCTAAAATATTCAAAATAAAAGATGTATCCAAGGGTGAAAACCTCCCTGAGGCAGCTGAGGATGAGATACTTGATGCGCTTCCAAGTCATTTTAAGGAGAGATCATCTATGCTTATTGAACCAACTCAACCTATCAACTTGGGTATAGAGGCAGAACCTTAGATTATTCACTTGGCACAATCACTATCAGAGGATGAAAGAGAGGAATTCACTATATTCTTCAGAAGCAAAAATATAAACTTTGCATGGAAATATTTAGATATGCTGGTTTTAGACCCTAATCTAATCATGCACCATTTGTCCATTGCACCAGGTGTTAAGCCCATCAAATAGAAGCTTCACAAAATGCATCCACATGTAGCTCTACTTGTCAAAGCTAAATTAGAGAAACTTCTTAAGGCCATGTTTATCCGAGTAATTGATTATGCAGAATGGATCTCTAATATTTTTCCAGTATAAAAACATGATAAATCTATACGAGTCTGCACAGAATTCAGAGACTTGAATTTGGCATGTCCTAAGGATTATTTACCTTTGCCTAATATAGGTATGATCATAGATATGACAGTTGGGTATGAAATGTACTCACTAATAAATGGTTTCTTTGGCTACAACCAGATAAAAATTGTGCCAAAGGACCAAGAGAAAATAGCTTTCACATGTGCCAAGGGCACCTTCTATTGGAATGTCATGCCCTTTGGACTCAAAAATGCTAGTGCTACATATCAGAGAGCCGTTACTACCATATTTCATGACATGATGCATAAAACAATGGAGGATTATGTGGATGACACTTTAGCTAAGAGTATGCACCAAAAGAAACATCTTGTAGATCTAGGTCCTATACTAGATCGTATGGAACAATTCAATCTGAGGATTAACCCCAAGAAATATGCATTTGGCGTAACATCTAGAAAATTGCTTGGCTGTCTCATCTCTACCAAAGGCATTGAAGTAGATCCTACAAAAGTACAAGTTATCATGGAAATGCCACCACCAAAAAATATCAGACAAATGAGAGGACTTCAGGGCCAACTGCAGTCTATCTGGCATTTTATCTCTCAACTGGCAGACAAGTCACAACCATTTACCAAGACTTTGCACAAGGGTGTGGCTTATCAGTGGAACAAATAATGTGATGAAGGGTTCACACAAATCAAACAGTATCTTGTGAACCCGCCAATCTTGATGCCTCATATTCATGGGAAGCCACTTATACATTACATATCTACTACGGATACATCATTGGGTATCCTATTGGCTCAAGAAGATTAGCACAACAAAGAAAGGGCTATCTATTACATTAGTCAAACTCTAGTCTCATATGAAACAAAATATTCTGCTATAGAGAAGGCTTGCCTTGCAATGGTTTTTGCTTCACAAAAATTGTGGCACTAAATATTTGCTCATACTACATGTTTAATTGCTAAAATTGATCCTCTAAAATACTTGTTCAGTAAAGCTACCCTCACAGGTAGACTAGCTAAATGGGTCATGCTTCTCAGTGAATTTGATATTGAATATGTTGAAAGGAAAGCCATTAAGGGATAGGAAATCAAAGATCAGTTGGAAGAAGCACCTCTAGTAGATCATCAACCATTGCATATGGAATTTCTAGATGAGTCTATATTACTTCTTACACATCGATCATGGACAATTTTTTTTGATGGTTCATTCACCCAACAAGGGTCAGGTGTTGGGATACTGTTCATTACACCTCAAAGGTACTCTTTACCAAAAGCATACAAGATGTTGTTTCCTTATACAAACAACATTGTTGAGTATGAAGCCCTAATCAATGGTATGAAGATCGCCCTTGAGTGGCGAGTAGATGAACTCAATGTCCTTGGAGATTCATAGTTAGTCATCAATCAAGTAAATGATATATATCAGACAAGGGATGATAATTTGGTACCTTATAAATGGTTGGTTGATGATCTAAAAAAGTATTTTACTCATATCACATTCCAATAGGTTCCAAGGGTAGATAATAAAGTAGCAAATGCCATGGATACTCTTGCCTCCATGCTACAGATGCCTGAAAATGATTTTTGACATGACTTATTAGTGGAGATTTTACACTACCCAGCCTATGATTCCCCTGATTCCTAGATGATGTGTTCTGTTATTTGACATGACTCATCTCACTACCATCATATCTTTTCCTACCTTTGTGACCAGATTGTTTTGGACACTTAAACCCAGAATGAAACATTTCACTTAATCCGCAGTGCTTCACGGTTTGTCATCATTGCTAATGACTTGTATAGACATGGTCTAGATGGTACCCTCCTTAGGTGTTTAGAAATTGATGAGTCCAAATGAGCATTATTAGAGGTACATGAAGGAAATCAAGTACATGAAGGCATCTAACAAGACAATCCTTAAAATCCTACATCACATAGTACACAAATCCATATGAGATTGGCATCTCTGGATCAATCTAGCTCTTTGGGAATACAAGACAAGCATAAGAACACCAATAGGGGCTACACCCTATGCTTTGGTTTACGGAGCAGATGTTGTGTTACCAATTGAGGTTGAGATTCCTTCTTTACGAGTCTCTTTGAAAGGCCTCATTACTGATGAAGATAACAGAATATCTCTGCTACAAGAGCTAGAACTACTTGATGAATGTTGACAAGTGGCATTTGATCACCTTAGAGCATACCAAAAAAGGATGTCCAAGAGCTATAAGAAGAAGGTTGGACCAAGGGATTTCCAAGTGGGTGACCTCGTTCTAAGGGAGAACCCTAAGAATCAACAACATCGGGTCCAGAAAGGGAAGTTTGAACCAAATTGACTTGGTTCATATATTTTTACTACAGTGTTTGGGTCTGGTACCTATCAACTTTCTACTACTGAAGGAGAATAACTCAAAGAGCCCATCAACGCTCTTCATCTGAAGTGGTTCTACAGCTAAGACATCTTCAATGTGCTCATGTATATGCTAAAGTCCTGAAAAAATTCTAAAAATCTGAAAGAGTCCTGAAAAAATGATCATCTTAGTGAAAACCTAGCGATAGGCACTTTGATGTATCTCCAAAAAAATCATATATTCCAAAAATACAAAAAAAAATTGAAAAATTGAAAAATACAAAAAAAGAGAGAAAAAGAGAAAAAGTGTCATTGATGAAAACCTGGCAGACAAGCGTCATGGTAGCAAAAAAAAAGAATTTATGCCAAGAAGGTGAAAACTTGGTAAACAGGCACCTCTTGTTCCACATTGCTACATCTATCGCAACACCACTTGGCTTGATGCATTTTATTTTCTGCATTGCTGCTTTCCTACTTACATTTGCTCTTTGTTTCCCATCAAGACACCAACTTACATGGATTGAAACTGGTTATATTCTCAAGACAACCCTCCTATTCTAAGGGGCACTTTCCTTTTATCTTTTAAAGGATCTTCTTCACATTAGTCACTAGTGGTTCTCACTGCATCTGCCTACTAATGTATAGCTTATACTATGATCACTTGATTTGAGCATCTCTCTCATGTCAGTCACCAGTTGTTCTCATTGCGTCTGTCTGCTATCACCATACTCTTGAGATTGCTCACATCCATTTCCATTGGAGTTATCTTCAAATGCTCTATCTATTGGTACTCAATCTTGATGATTCTTTACTTTAATTTGTACCTTTTGGTCACTTTTGTGACACTCTAGTCCCTTTGCGGACCCTTCTAACTTGTCACTGATTCAGCGCCATACGCCTGGGGGCAATCAAATCTCATTTTTCCTTGCAACATATGTCAATTCATTCATCATTACTTGGGGGCATGGGCCCCCATTTGATCACATCTTTGGTTTACACCCGAGTCAGTAATCTTGTCACTTCTCAAGGATAACTCTCTACTGACACAAACTGGTGTTTTTCAACACCACCATAAATAGTGTTTTTTAACACTATCTTTGGACACATCTATTTTTTTTAACACACATCAGATATCTCAAACATAAACATCTATCAATAATAATCAAACACAATGCACTCACAAGCACAACGATGTTTTTTAGCACCTCTAAACATGAACATATTTGACAACTTTGAAACTGGCTGAGATATGATTGAATATTTCTTTGTATGATGTCTATTCTCATGAATTTCATTGATATTTTCTTTGTCTACTGCTTTTTGGTGTAGTCCCAATGATCTGGAAACATAAAATAAATAGGGTGTATGTGATAGAGCTCCCGCAATAAGGTGGAACAGCCTCACATCCCTCGATCTTGTTTATTTGTATGCCACGGTGAGGTCGGTACTATCTCCTTGCTTGTTATTACTCTGTTTGTTATTGTTTTGTTTGTTATTGATCTATTTTTTTACGCATGATCACACTATGGTTATCTTGGCTTTGAATGCCTCGATACTGGTGTACTCTTGCAACATTAACTAGAAACAATGTTTAGGTCATCTTGGCTTTTGTGCCCTAGTGCTTACGTTTGTTTCCTACATTTCATCTTATGAGGAGTCATATTCATATCCTTATGGTTGCATTGTGGCACCAGTAAGGGTTGTATCGACTTTGATGTTCCAAAAAAATGCTCAATTATGATGATTTTATGATGGGTCTCACAACCATGTCCTAGAATTGCATTTTCATATTGCATCTAGAATAGAATTGCACTTTCATATTGCATCTAGTATAGGATTGCGCTTTCATTCTAGACTTGCATTGTGGCAACAATTCAGTGTTCTCTTGTTTGCATTCTCCTGGGTTCATACATAGGGGAGTTCTTCTCTAGAGTCTTGGTTTCATCATGAGTGACCAAGTGTTTGATCCTCACTCTCTATCTTCAGCTATATGCTCAACCCATTTTTGGGATCAAAATCAAAATCTGACACTTCTATATCGCTCAAAATCACATTTTTAAATTTTTGGGACTAACATGATTAGATGCTTGTGAATTCAACTTTCTAACATCACTTTCTTGTTAGAATCATATCATATCATCATTTTCTCAAATCTTTGAATTTTTTCCTCACAAGTCAACTCTGGTTTGCCCTAGTCAAACTTGGTCAGCCAGACCTTGAAATCACTCAAAATTGATTCTGAATCTTCTAAATTCTTCTGTAATCTATTCTGATTTCTTCTTGATCTCTGACTCAACATCTATCTATGATTTTTTTCTCTCCATCATCATTATGACATGTCATCTTTCTATTTCACTCTTGAGGGGGTAGGATGATTACATCATTAAATCTATTTCAATCAATATGATCTGATTTTCAAAAGTCCTCATTGCTAGGGGCATCTCATCACTTGGGGTATGTTCAATTTTTCATACCTCACAATCAAAACTAGATACTCCACAATCAATAAGGGCATCTTTGTTCCTTACATCTTGTCATCTTTTAAGTATCTGAGCAATCTAACTCAGATTCTTGAGGATCAAGCTCCGTTCTAGAGATGGTTCTCGAAAACTATCTTTTTGGGACAGGTATAGGGGCAATCTAACCCTGACTCCTGATAATCAAGCTTTGTTCTAGAGATGATTATGAACCTCTATCTACTATCTTTTAAGACTAGTATTGGGGCAATCTAACCCTGACTCCTGAAGGTTAAGCCTCATTCTGGGGATATCCTTGTGAAAGATGTCAATCCAACTAGTGTCTTGGCAATCTAACCTAGATATTGGGGGACTAATCTTCATTCTGGAGATAGTCCTAAAATATCTATTGATTATCTTGTTGGACAGGTATCGGGGCATCCTAACTCTGACTCCTGAAGGTTGAGCCTCATTGTGAGGACAACCTTGTGAAAGATATCAATTTGTTAGGTATCAGGGTATTCTAACCCGGATCCCTGAGGATCAAGCTTTGTTCTAAAGATGACCCTTGAAAACTCTACTTGACCGGCATCTTGGCAACCTAACCTAGACTTCAGAGAGTCAAGCTCTATTTTGGAGATGGCTCTAAAAACTTTGCATTATCAATGTTCAAATCTATTCTTCTGTTCTTTAGGCATCAGACTATTCTTTGAATCAATGCGCTGCTCGCACATCAATTCAAAGAGGGGAAAAATGTAACACCCCAAAATTGGCATCTTGAAACCCTAACCAATTTTTTTAAATTTGTCATTCTTCTGGATCATCAAAATCCTATTGTACTAGGCAATTCTGAAATTTAACTGACTCTACTCGACCTGAGTGTCAAATGTAGAAAATCCTAAATCTACATTAATCATACATCATATTTAATTCCTAAATATCTATTGGCTAAAAAAACCTTATGATCGAATTAATTTAATTAATAAATTCCTAGCACTTTAATTAAATTAAATTCACCCTCTTTAGCTAAGACACATGAAAAAGGAATTAAATAATATTTAATAATTAAAAAATATCCTCATTTCAATAATTGAATTTAATTATTCAGATAATTGAGAAAAAGCAATTATGAGGTCATATTCATTTAATTAATTGAATATTCTCTCAAAAATCTTATCCCTATTCAAAAATAGAATCTTTGAATTAATTGTGCTTTAAAAAGAAAGAAAACAATTAAAATCAAATAAAACAGAATTAAATCAAAGAAAGAAAATAGTTAAAGCAAAGGGAAAACAATTTATTGTTTTCTTTCAAATAAAGATTTCTAATTTAAACTAGCTTTTCTATCTGTTTTATTTCAAAGAGGAAAGTTTCTATTCTGATCATCTCTGAGTCTATAAAAGAACTCTCATTCTTCATTCAAAACCCCTTATTACCCCACTCATTTTTCATGCATTGTTAGAATACTGAATTATTGCCACATTTCTTGATAATCTCATATAGAATAATCTCATTTTGCAATAGAATATTTTCAATTTCTAGAATAATTGCATTTGTAATCATGTCTTAGATTATCTTACATCTTTCAATTCTTAGAATAACTATGCATTGCATTGCATTCATGGAGAAAAATCCTTCATTCCTAGATTGGTCTATGGTTGTGAGACTCTCATCCTGAGAGCAATTTTGAAAACCCCGTCTGGATAGAAGGAAACGGGTTGAATCATGCAGGCACACAAGATGAATAATCTCATATTTAGTCTTGTGTGTATCTGATGAAGAAGGACTATGTTGAAGTGTGTGGTTGATTAACAAGGCCAAATTTACCACATGCAAGTGTTACTCGACAGATAGTATTACCCAAGAGACATAGTGGTACCCAAGAACAGTGTTACACAAGATCAGTAGTACCCGAGAAAGTGGTACCCAAGCAAGTGTTACCGAGCAAACTAAGAGTTGATGACTGAAATCAACTGGAGTTAGAAAACAACAAAATTACTTAGCTGGCAGAGCGATATTTAGAGTTAACTGATTGATTGCTTTATTTTCATCGACTAGTAGAACTAAGGATAATAAGAATATTTAAAGCTATTTTTATTCACAGTTGTCAAGGAGAAATCTACAAAATAAAACTAAAGCAAATCTTTAAAGATTAATTCAATGCATGGCGGGATTTGCAGATCAAGAAAGTGATCTACAATGAAAACAAGGAAGATTGAAATGGTGAAATCATGTCTATATAAAGAGACAAGTAATTCATTATGAAAGAGAGGAATGTCAAATATAATTCAGGTGAAGATATAATTTTTCATGCAGATCTGATCATACAGACTGAAGAACTGAGCCAAAGAAATTCTGTAGACACCGAGCAATAGAAGCAAGAGAATTCACTGAGAAGAAAGAAGAAAGAAGGAGAGAAAATGAATTGAAGATAAAATTGATTAGAGAGGCATTATGTACTAACAATAGATCTGAAAATCTATAATTTAAAGTTGTATTATTAAATGGATCATTCATTGTTTCAGTTTAACCATTGATTCAAAAAATCTCTTAACCGGCTGGGATTTAACCATCCTTAATGCATTGATATACTCAAGAGTATCAAAAGGTTTTCTTGTTGACAGTATAGTGAATGCTAGGTCAAAATACAAACTGTTAGTTATGAATCCTCTAACAAGGTCACACTTAACAGTGTGTTTGTAACCTTTAATAGGGTTGGCTCTTCACCATCCTCACTTCAAAAGAGTGAAAATTTTGGGTTACCTATCCCAAGTGGTTTTCCTCTTAACAAGGTTTCCACATTAATATTCATTTGTCAAATGTGTATATGGTTCATTGCTTTGATATTTTTCCTTACACATTACTAAAATAGGATTGATCGGTAAACACTAAGTTTAATTACTGCTACTCAGTAAAGGCTAGAAAAAGATAAATAATATATTCACTGAGCAGTATATATTTGATAAGATCACATAAGGCATACATCTTGAAGGACTGAAAGATAACTAGAGGATATTAAATTTATGATATAGTTTTTGGTTGGATCTTTTGGATTAATTTTTGAGGCCACTGATTCACCCCCCCCCCCCCTCTCAGTTNCCCCCCCCCCCCCCCTCTCAGTTATTCTAACAATTGATATCAGAGCTTTGGTTCTTGGAAGAGATTTTAAAGATACAAGCTAAATATCACAAGATGAGTAAAAAGGATGTTCCTAAGTTGAACAAAGAAAACTTTTCATCATGGAAAAGAAGGATAAGACTTCACCTATAAGGTATTGGAAATGATGTCACACAATACTTTGATTTTGAATATGTTTCACTGACAAGACCTCTGACGGTTGATCAATTGAGAGATAAACATGAACACAACTCTATGATGATATAACCTACTTCTTCACTATCTAATGCTGAATTTGAAGATGTAAAATCATGCACCACTACAAAGAAAATGTGGGACAAACTCAAGCTAGTACATGGAGGAGATACAAATGTGCTGAGAGCTAAAGTTGAAAGCCTATGAGGAAATTTTGATGATCTAAGAATTAAAGAAAGAGAAAACATCACTCAGTATAGTAGCAGAATCAAAGAAGTTGTTAATGCTATTTATAGAGTAGGAGGAGTACTTTAGGAAGAAACAGTGATAAGTAAAATTTTGAGAACCTTACTACCTATTTATGCTATTAGAGTATCTTCAATTTAGTAAATGAGAGCAGTAGAAAATAATAATGTTGCTATTGATAGTTTGATTTGTAGACTTATTTCATTTGAGATGAACAACTATGAAAATAGTGTTTACCAACTATTGAGTCTCCATTAAAATCATCTCTAAAAAAAAGAAAATCTAGTCACAAACACACTATGAGAAATGATAGTGATGAATAAGAACTTGGTGAAATTGAAGCACTAATGGATAGAAGATTGCATAGAGGTAAAGGAAGATATAAAAGTAAATTACCATTGGTATGTTTTAATTGTAAAGAAATTGGACACTTTGCTACTAGATTCCCTAACAAGAGAAAGGATGAAAGAAACAATGATAGATCTTATGAAAATAAGTTTGACAGAAGTGATGACCAAGACTATAGAAGCAACCGACACTCTGACAAAAGAGATAACCGAGACTACAAGGGAAAAGGAAAGAAGGCTTGTTACCTGGTTAAGAACAAAGCTGGAAATACTGACATTGAATCTGATGAAGATCTTGAGGTAGTATTTGTTGCTATGAAGGATGATTTAGATGAAGAAGAAAGGTATGTTGAAACTGCACTCATAAATAAAGTTAGCAAAAATGATGTCTAGATTATTGATAGTGGTTGTACTCATCACATGACTAGAGAGGAGGAAAAAATTTAAACTTTTGAATATTATAATGGTGGATTAGTTAGGATGGGTAATGACTCACCTTGTCCAGTTGAAGGAAAAGGAACCATCATGTTGAATAATCTAATCATATGTAAAAATGCATATTGGGTGAAAGGAATTAACTATAATATCTTGAGTGTTTCACAGTTGAATAACATAGGACACCAAGTTGTATTTGAGAACAAAAATGAAAAGATCTATAATGGAATAGGAAGGTTGATCCGTAATGGTGAAAAAACAAAGGGTAACCTATTATATCTTGATGATATTAAACCCACTTATTTATTGGCTAGAAATGAAGACATTTGGTTGTTGCATAAAAGGTTATGTCATGTGAGTTTTGACAACCTGGTTAGGATAAGTAAGAAAAGGAAAGTAAGAGGCTTACCGAGCATGTCAAAACACAACCATGTCATGTGAAATAATTATAAAAAAAGGAACAATGACAAAGTTTAGTTTCAAGAGAAAAACCTACACATCTAATTCTATTCTAGAGTTAGTCCATACTGAATTATGTGGAACAAAGAGAACAAAGAGCTATTATGGTGATACTTTATTCTATTTGTTGATTACTATTCTAGGATGATGACTATCATGTTCTTAAAATAAAAGTCTGAAGCATTTAAGATGTTCAAAGTGTATAAAGCTATAGTTGAAAAGCAAAGTGGAAAAGAACTGAAATATTTAAGATCAGATACAGGAGAATTTATTTATGATGAATTCACTAACTTTTGTAATGGGCATGGAATTACAAGACAGGTTTCTGCACTGAGAACACCACAGCAAAATGGAATTGCTAAAAGAAGGAATAGATCAATTGCTGATTTTTCTAGAGCACTAATGATTAAAAAGGAATCACACAAACATTCTGGAGAGAATCTGTAAGTATTGTTGTCTATACATTAAACCAAGTTCAATTGAAGAAAGACACCAATAAGACACCTTATGAGCTATGGTATGTATACACACCAAATGTGAGTTATTTTAGAATTTTTGTAAGTCAATTTTATATATTGAAAGATTATGGAAATGGGAAACTTGACTCTAAAAGTGATGAAGGAATATTTCTAGGATATTCTACCAAAACCAAAGAAAGTAAATTTCTTAACAAATCTTCTAACAAAATCATTAAAAGTGAAAATGTTAAAGTGGATGAATCTGTTGAGAAAAATGATGAGGAAAGAAGATAGGAACCAGAATATTACAACAAATTTGTCTATAGTGAAGAACCTAACACTCTTCCCGAGTAACAGTGTAATGCTACCGAGCGATATAACAATACAACCAAGCAACAAGTTGCACACACTGAGAATTAGGAAAATGCTCACAATGATGAACCAAGTGATGAAGATCAAAATGAAGTTCAAAATTATTATTAGAATGATGAACATAGATTTGATCTGGTACTTGCTAAGTATTTTAGAAGACAACATCCACAAGAACAAATCATTGGCGATAAAAGAGCTGGAATGAGAACAAGAAGTAAGTCACTTAATACTAGATGTTTGATTTGTGATTTTGAGCCTAAATCTATTAATACTACACTTGAGAATCAAAAATGGGTTAGTTCAATGAATGAATAGATTGAACAGATTGAAAAGAACAAAACATCAACATTAGTACCTAGACCGAGTGACAAAAATGTCATTGGTACCAAATGGATATTCAGGCACTGGTGCATGAGCACCCTAGTAGACATAAGTGTTCATTTGGCACTTTTGGTTTCCTTCAAGGTCCTTTAGATAATGTTAGTATCATAGGTTTCAAATTGGACTTCTTTTGTAATACCTAGTTCCAAGATTGGCACTTTATAAGCCCTTGGTCAACTATTGGTCAATGAATGTCCAAAACATAAATTATAGGTTATTTTCATGTTTTGATGTTTTGATCCATTAGGGATCACAAAATAAAGGTTTGGACCAAGTTTGGTCACCGACGATGCAAAATTTCAAAATATTGCAAAATTGCTCAAAAAGTTGTCAAGCAACTTTTGAGCAACATTGACAACTTTTGTCAAAACTTGTAAAACTCATTCCCAAATGAATAGTTAGTTTAAAAATAAAATGTAACCATTGGTAATTCCCACATAAGCCCTTATAGGTAGGTGGTAGGAGGATGATGTAATTTTGGCATTGAAATCAATAAAGATCAACCATTTCTCTGCAAATTTGTGAAACAATTAGTTAGTACGGACAGGTATGGAAGAAATTGAATTGAAGTATGACACACCAAGTCAGACCTGTAGATTATCTTCCTTTTTCACTTGGTCTCATGTACTAACTGTCTTTACATTTCAATTTATTGAATTTTCATTCTTGATGCCTGGTTTGTAGGCCCTAAATCAGGGTTTCACTAAGAATTATGTTTATTTCTTGTTTCCACCATGGGAATTTAATGTCCCTTGGTGGAAATCATGTTTTGATTATGTTATTTAAGAATATGCAGGTTTGGTTTGTCAAAGTGTAGGGATATGGGTTTTCCATGATTCCCTAGGTGTACATGTCCATGTGTGCACCAATCACTGAATTAGGACAGTCCACATAAATTTTGTTTGGGGATTCATCAAGACCTCAAAATCGATGTAGAAGACCCTCATACATTCCCTCACATGATCCAAGTGTTGGTTTGGGAATTGGATGCAAGGAAAGAGTACTTGTAGTGTAAGTGTAGATGTAATTAGGCCTAATTGTAATAAGACTTTTGTGTGTCAACCTATCTTCCTTTGACCTTAATGTTTTGGTGCTTAAGTCTAATACCTTAGGCCATAAAGGGTATCTGAATCCCTAATTTTTTCAAGGGGTTATGTGGAAACATTTTGTGTAAGATCAAAAATCCTTTGAGAAAAGGCTACAAGCCAGTAGGAGGGTTTCCAAAGAAACTATGTTCAAAAGGTTGCATATGATGAAAAGGATCATGGAATCCTTGTCTTAGGGATCTAAATTGGCCACATCCATGAGTGTAGGTCACCCTTGGTCCTTGGAGTCATTTTATGGGGTGTTGTTGATAATTTGGGATAAGTGATTAAGAGCCAATCATTTGGTATTGGAGTTCTAGACTTGGTGGAACCTAGTGAGTAGGTTTCCCTATGGGTAGTAGGTTGTGATAACCTAGATCCAAGTCCTTTCTACACTTGTGATAAGTGTAGAGCACTTTTTCCTCTTGGATTTAGGGTATTGAAGGATACATTATCCTTTTGAGCCCTTTTGAGGCTTCTGGTTGTCCACTCTGAATCAAGTGGTATCAGAGCTATGTCTACTCCTGAGGATGAAGAAATCCCTACAAGGGTCACAAATATGGAACTTGCAAGGATGGTGAGAGAAAATAAGACAACAAATGCAGCCCTAACTAGGGGGCTTCAAGAATTAGAGAACAAGGTAGAGAGGGGATAAGAAGACACATCTAGTGGTGAAGAAGGGAGTGAAGAGGAAGATGACACCCCTGATTAGGATGTGAACATTCCTAGAGACCAGAGACCCCTCTTAGGTGCCTTAAAATCTATGGGGAGAAGAACCATGGAGGAGAAGTTGGATTTACCAAATTTCAATTTAAAGATGAATACATATTTGGCCTTGGACTGGATTGAGGCATTAACAATATTCTTTGAATGTGAGGACATCCCTGAGAAGAAAAGAATGAAGATGGAAAGATCCAAGTTGAAGGGAGAAATACTAACTTGGTATAACTTCATCCAAATAGAGAGGGTGAAATATGGGAGAAGTATGATTACTTCATGAAATAATATGATAGCATTGATCAAAGAGACATATATGCATGAAGATTGTGGGGTGAAACTCTATAGAAGGAAGAAAAAAGACATGGATGTAGGCTCATACACCAAGGAGTTCCTAAAACTATGCATGAAGACAAATGCAGCAGAGGATGAGGAAGCAAAGATAGCAAGATACATGAATAGTCTTAAGGTATCCATTCAAGAAGAACTTAGCCTACACTACCCTATATTAGTAAACAAATGTTACCAAATGGCACTAAAGGTAGAGGAGAATTGGAAAATAAAACAAGATTTTGGAAAGGGAAAGAGAAATGATGGTGGAAAGAATTTTAGAGGAACAGATACCTCTTGGAATAGAGGACAATATAGTGGCAGTAACAACAAGACCCTGACCAAATCCAAGGAGATAGGTAACAAGGTGATTCAAATTTTAGAGGAAACTACAGAGGAAGAAGACCCTTCAATAGAGGGAGAACAAATACAGGAAGAGGTAATGGACCTCTAAGGTGTTACTACTACAATCAAATAGGACACCATGTAGGGAGATGCCCTGAGAAAAGGAACAACAACAATTAGGGGGGGAGAAGGACACACCTCATTCAAGAAGACAAACAAGAAGATAATGCCAATCCAAGGGACCTAGAACCAGAGGGAGGAGAATTTTTTATGATGAGGCAAGTCTTCCTTCAAGTACCACAGAACCAAGAATCACCTCAAAGGAAGAACCTTCTTTGGATAAAGATCAAATGCAATGGAAAGGTATGTAATCTACTAATAGATTCTGGTTCAACTGAAAATTTAGTATCTCATGAAATGATTCAAAAACTAAATCTTCCTAAGAAGCCACACCCCTTTCCATACCATGTCTCTTGGCTAAGCAAAGGTCAACAAACTTTAGAAACTGAACAAGCATGGGTAGAATTTTCTATTGCAAACTTCAAAGATAAAGTACTTTGTGATGTTGTGGAAATGGATGCTTCCCACATCCTTCTAGGAAGGCCTTGGAAATACAATGTGGATGCCACACATCATTATAGAAAGAACACTTACTCCATCACCAAAAATGGGGAAACTTTCACCATGAAGCCCCTGCCTGACCCTAAAATAGAAAAGGAACCTAGTTTCATCACCTTGGGTGAAAAGAAAATGTTGCAAGTGTTAAAATAACCTGAGACTAAATCCTTTTTTCTAATCTCTAAGCCCAAGGAGAGCATAAGATCTGATGATAGGGATCCAATACCAAATGAGGTCAAAGAATTGTAAAACAAATATAGTGATGTCACTGCTAGTTACCTATCCACAAGCTTCCCTCCCTCAAAAGATATCAGTCATCAAATAGACCTTATACCTAGTTCTTCCCTACCTAATAAGGCCCCATACAAGATGACACATTCTCAGCATGCACAGATTACCAAACAAGTAAATGAAATGTTAGACAAAGGCTTAATTCATAAAATTATTTGCCCATGTGTAGTCTCATCTGTTCTTGCCCCTAAAAAGGATGGTAAATGGAGATTATGTATAGATAGCAGAGCCATCAAAAATATCACTATAAGATATAGGTTCCCTATCTCAAGAATGGAGGATTTGCTTGATTAGTTGGGAAATGCATGTTATTTCACAAAAATTGATTTACAATCAGGATACCACCAAATAAGGATAAAGCCAAGAGATGAATGGAAAATGGATTTTAAAACAACTAAAGGCATTTTGAGTGGTTGGTGATGCCATTTGGCCTAAGAAATGCCCCAAGAACATTCATGAGACTCATGAATGAAATATTTATTAACTTTATTGGAAAATTTATAGTCATATATCTTGATGACATTCTAATATTCAGTCATAGCAGGGAAGAACATCTTGATCACATTGAACAGGTCTTAAGGAGACTTCATCACACAAGTTAGTGATTAACTTGGAAAAATGCATATTCATGAAGAAGGTATATATGTTGGAAACCTACCTATTGGGAGCACTCTCAAACATGCAAATGTTAGAGATATAAAATCATTAAACTACACTAATGTGTCTAAAAAGAATACTTCAAAACGTGATTTCCATCATAATCTCCGATGAGCTGAACAAGGGCACCCAATGCCTTGTTGATTTTCTCTTAGAGATGTTATGTGGGTGTGCTATCCCAACACAATATCATAATCCCACTATGAAATGCATAAAAATGATAAGCTAATCACTCAAGAACAAGTATAAGGAACTTGTCTCAAACTTTCACTATTAATGAAAATGCAACACTAATGCTAAGATGAAGATTCAATGACTAAATTAGGATGATATGCAAGATCTAAGCTAAGATTCATTCCATATAAGCCTAATATGTGATTTCTAGATTTTCAAACGAACTAGAGCATAAAACATGAAATGCACTAAGAAATTCTAGAGTTAAACTAGCATGATAACAATGCATAAAATGAGAGATGATTTTCTCTTGACAAAGGCCTCTATTTATAGATTTTTTGGAGGGGAGAGAGGGCTTGGATGAGGTGGAACTCATGTGGAATCCACATAGGTGCCACATGAGGGACACATAATCCATGCAAGAGGCCAACTTTTCTCACACGTGTGAGCAACTTTGGATGTGATGGGTCAAAGTGTACTTAAAGTACACATGTGAAAGATCTTGTAAGAGGTGTAAGAGATTTGGGCCAATAAAACACTTTTAGAAAGTATAAGAAGGTGTCATCATGGGTGTAAGAAACCTTGTTGGCACCAAATAAGGATTATTTGGAAAAGGTGATTTTTGGAAATTTGCTCACACGTGTGTGAGAAAATAATTAGGACTGATTGGTGTAGGAAACAAGAAATTAGTTTAATTAACCTTAGTTAATTAATAAATAGGTCTATTTGGTGAGAGTGATGTGAGGTAGGGTAGGATCTAGGTTCAAATTAGCATAATACAATTTTAAAATTTAGATTAATTATAGTTTAGTAGAATTTAAGTCATGTGGAAGAATAAATAAATTAAAAATTTATTTAAAGGGGAATGTATTTAAATAAAATTCAAATACTAAGGAAAGTGAATTACATTTAATTAAATAAATTTAATTAAATAAATAGAAGAATATAACAAATATAATTAATTAATTAAAATTACTTATAATGTTAAGGGAATATTAATTAAATTAATATAAGGATGATTTTAGACATCTACATTTTTCCCGTCTTTGATGTGGCATCGAAAGTGGTGTCGTGTCAAAGAAAAGAAAATAAGATGCCCCAGAGAGGTTAGAAAAACCTATGGCAGGAAGAGCGGAGGAGTGTGCCCCCTCGAGAAAATAATAGGGAAAATACAAGTTTTTAATAAATTTTTATCGAAAAAGGTAGGAAAATGGGGAAAGAAGACCAATTGCATGGTGTGTCCAAGAAAAATGAAGGAGAAACAAGGACCAAAATGGGGAATGGGTAGAAGGATGGAAGAAACAGGTCCAAAAGGGCTATAAATAGTCCATCGGGGCCCATAGACAAGTCATTTTCACTCACAAAGAGAAAAAAGAGAGTAGAAGAGGAGAGCGATGGCAGTAGAGCGAGATTGTGCATAGCTTAGAGAGCGCATTTGGGTCCACCAGTGATCGGTAGATGTTGAACCACCAATGAGTAGTCAAACACCGCCTAGTCTGTTATGCATTTAATGCTTTCATAGGTGTTTAGGGAGTCATAAATGTGATCAAAATTGGTGCGCGACACAGATGGCAGTCGCCTGACCACCATCTGCATAGATGATGATTGATAGACCACCGTGCTTGTAGACGACCAATCATGGATCAGCATCTACACAGACGGAGATCGCTTGATCTCCTTCGAGGGTAGGAAAAGGGGTAGTGCATAGTGCACATGGCAGAGTTAAAAATTTATCATCTGCATGGCAAAGAGGCGGCAGCCTAAACTGTCATCTCCCTAGATTGGTATCTATGAAGATCTGTCATCTTCGTAGACAAGCGACTGTGAAAATCCATTATTTGCGAGGTTCAACTACTTTCTGCACGGATTGACCCAAAAATGGAATAAAAAAAGAGGAAGAGGAAAGATAAGGGTCCAAGAGCATTTTTTGATGCCTCGGATGGGCCTGGAACATTTTTCAATACCCTAGAATTCTATCTGATGTCTAACATGAGATTATTGGATGTAGGAGGATACCATCACCTTTCGGGTGAGGGAGTGCTACCCAATGACTATGGTGCTAGAGCAGGAGCTGATGGTAGCAGAGTGGGGTATTCTTATACTCTGTGGGTTAGAGAATGTACCTCATTAGCCACATCTGAGAGTGCATAATGCACTTATGTCTACTTTGATCAAGAGGTGGCACAGTACCACTTCAAGCTTTCACTTCATGACAGGGGAAGCTACGATCACCCTTCACGACGTGTGGAGGATCTACATAGTGCCTATTTGGGGGCTGATACCCAAGTACTACTTTAAGGGTTAAAATCTATACATGGAGATGGAATTCAGTCAAAGGTATGTAGATCTGTTGACTACATGGTAGTGGATGTCCTGGATGGGGGTGATGATGATGCAGCCATGGTTGCGGTGGGTGGCCTTATACTAGGCCAATTTGATTGGGGGGCGATTGATGCTTGATCATGCAGGCAAGGGATTCCTAATCGGTTTGGCAAAGGTTCTCAGTAGCATGGTAGAGGATGGAGACCAGTACTATTGGGGATACACTATTCTCAAGTAGCTCTATTATGATTTTCACATGTGCACCTACCGTAAGGGTAGGGCACTCAGGCCAGGATACACACTTCTTCTTGTATGGGCGTGGGAGCACATTGTAGTCATATGAATGATTAGGCACTGAGAGACCAGAGCAACTTACAAGCCATTTGTATACAGATATAGGCCACCGATCAGCTAATAGGCCATTGATTCAATTGGTTACTGACGGTGGAGGCTCGATGAGATGGGGGAGATATAGTGGGCACCATATGTAGGGTGCGAGGCTTGGGGACATGAGATCCCACAACAGGATGGGTATGTAGAGAATGAATTTTATGACTCATATTACATGAGATTTTTTCAGATCGACTATTGGTTGATCAAGAGGATAGAATATGTGATCTCTAGGTATATGTCATCTAGGGTACGGAGACAGATGGAAAAGGTCTAGGAGGTAGTTCCATATGGGTTCCCACATCCACTGGTGACCCGAGAGGTGGGGAGTATCTGGGGGATGGGCATAGATCCATGTATAGCACTGGAGTCATCTATGGGGATGATAGAGGTCCCATGGATCAGGGCATGAGAGTCTCTATAGGATGTCAGAGTGGTCCCAGCATATGCTCAGTGGTGGGTAGCACATAGACTGATCAGGTTGATAGTGCCAGGGATAGTACAGGAGGATGAGCAGCCTGAAGACGGAGGGGATGGAGGAGGGCAGGATGATGATGATGATGATGATGACAAGGATGGAGTGGGGGTCAGGGGGAGGAGAGTCTGACCTAGGGTGGTAGTGTAGAGATGGAGAGGACAGGTAGAGATAGCTATAGGGAGGTAGCCTCTGATAGTCCTAGGTTCACAGGGACAAGATCAGGGACATGAGATACAAGGACCACAAGATTAGCCATAGGGATAGGGATAGGGGCCATAGGTACAGGGACCACCAGTCGGTCACATATCTCAGGAGGTTCATGAAATAATGGTAGCTGAGAGGGACAGTCTGCAGACTAAGCTAGGTAGGGTACAGGGCTTGCTAGCGACATCTTAGGTGACCGAGGTGAGTTTGTAAGCAGAGATCTAGAGGTTGCAGGGGGTACTAGCGACTGCTCAAGCCTCATCAAGAAACTTACAAACACAGCTAGCTAGGATATAGGGGGAGCTAGCAGCAGAGACCGCTCAGGGAGATAGTACATAGAGAGCACTAGAATTATTATAGGCTCGGGTTGACAGTGGAGAGTTCATGATTATTGAGGAGCATGGGGACACGAACAAGATGGCAGTGATGTCAGCATAAATAAAAGCTCTAACAGTAGAGAAAGACTCTCTATGGATCCATGTAGAGACATATAGGACTGAGCAAGATATAGCTCAAGACACGGGGATGGTAGTAGGATTCATGCAGGTGTTAGCAGATGCCTTTGTAGCGCAGAGGGAGGCTGGCATGAGAGGACAAGAGGCCCTTTACTATATGACTTTATATCATAGAGTTGTGCCAGAGGAAAATTGAGAGCCTCCTTATATAGAGAGGTTTATATCCCGTAGTATAGGTCGGGCTTTGTCGGGATCAATGGGGTTACCATTGCATCTAGGCAGTGGTGCAGGATCATCATAGCCACCACCATGATTCATCTTATACCAGTTTTGATACACATTTTTGTATGATTTATGTGACACATTATGTATGACTTTGACATTTTGAGATATATACATAGACTTTATGGACTATTTGGACATGATTTATGGACATTATTTATGATGTTATATGATGTGATGTTTATGCAGGATGTATGGATGCATTATGATGTTATATTACATATGTTATATGATGTTTATGACTGACATGCAGGATGAGATGAATGTATATGATTATGCTAACGTATATATATATATATATATATATATATATATATATATATGTTAGATGTGATGTGTTAATGCTAATAGATGGATATATTTTGACATGTATTGATGTAAATGCATATATGATTTGTGAAATGTGTAATGAATCCTAAAATGAATGAATCCTAAAAATGATGTTAAGGGATTAACAATGCAACTAAATAATGAATGAATAATGAAAGCAGTAACAATGCAACTAGAATATGTAATGGAACTAAATGCAACCTTAATGAGTAATAATTATTGAATGAAGTAAAAATGCAATTGTAATGAATAATGATTAATGAATGGACTTAATGAATAATAAAAGTATCCTAATGAATGGATGCAGTATGAGACATATGAGGACACTATTTTATTGTGTATCAAATAGGTCTAATAAAATCACTTAGGTGACTGGATAGGGGGAATAAATAAAAACCTTTTCCAAGAGAAAAATCAAAGTGAAATATGACCTAGCTAAAATGCAAATGCTAACTACATGATAATAGTGGGATTGATACTGTGTTGATGTTGGAGAGCACAACCTAGTTTGGTA
Source organism: Thuja plicata (assembly GCA_018584345.1). Lineage (NCBI taxonomy): Eukaryota > Viridiplantae > Streptophyta > Pinopsida > Cupressales > Cupressaceae > Thuja > Thuja plicata. The sequence continues at coordinate 1,901,990 of MU223739.1, forward strand.
TTACAAAAGGAGTTATGCACCATGTGCTAGAAAACACAAGTGACATGGTTCCTTTTCATGGACTAGACTCTCAGACAAATAGGTTGTTAGGAACAAGAATGCAAGATATTAGGTATGAAATGTTACTCATGAGGAGACACAGTACATCCAGATCTTTTTAGGGATTTGAGATGCATGAATCCTGCCCCCAGTGAGGCATACATATTTATAACTAAATATCAAAACATAAATGCACTAACAAACTATGACAAGCAGATCATACCACAAATGACATGTATTTCACTATATACTCATCATAACGAACCAAGATATATAAGATCGAGGATGTTGCGATAAGGACATAGTAAAACACAAGATAAAATAAACAAAAAGGTATCCTAACCAAGTGGTCATTTAGTCCAAAAGTTCTTTCCATGAACAATTTTGATGTGAGGATTGATAGGATAGCCGACACTGGAATTATGCATCTTGATGGGCCAAAGATTGGTTGATAAAAATAGGAATTTGCTGGCAATTGCTTGTGAATAGAACAATCATTAGGAAAGTCAATCTGTCTGCTGATTTGTTGGAAATGTTTGCAAACACTATGTCTAGAACAAAGCTCAGTGTTGATATGGTAAGCTCAGTTGTGCCAGAATTTTTATTATAGAGGTGGAAAATAGTCAAGGAACTACTTGCATAGATATGGGTAGTGACTTTTATTATGGAAGGCGATGTAGGCTGTTTGGAAAAAGTGTGGAAACAGATGGTGGATCTGACTACACATGGCACCTGAAACAATTTTTCACCATGGTACTTATCCATTATGCCACCAAAGTGGTTTGCACAGATGGACGGATTTATTTCTCTTTCTCTTTTTCTTTTTTGATACTTTTTTCAAGCTTTTTGTATTTTTATGCTTCTTTTTTTATTTTTTTATTTTTTTGCTTTTGCTTTCTTTTTTAATGTTTTTGGATTTTCTGCTTTTCTGATTTTTTTGGATTTTTGAAAATTTTGGTTGTACAACAGACGACTAATGGATCAAGCATAGAAGCACTTGAGATGTACAATATTTATAGGATCAAGGATAAGATCTCCCTTTGGGACACAATCTAATAAGCATTAGAACCATACTTTGTTGTGACAATGAAGGGCCCCAATCAATTGGGTTCAAACTTTCCTTTCTTTTCACAGTTCTAGAGGTTCTTCATATTGTGCTGCAAGACAAGATCGCCAACCTAAAACTAATGAGGATTGATCTATTTGTTGAACTGAAGGTGAATGCAATTTTGATACATCTGGAGGTGGTTGAGGGCATTGAGGTCTCTCTCATTAAGGAGTTCTAGCTCTTGCAAGCAAGAAACTCTATATTATTTTTCAGACAACAGATTCTTGAGAGAAATTATGAGGGAAGGGAGCTCAATTTTGATGGGTAGAATAGCCTCAGTACCATAAACAAGGTCAAATGGGGTGGCTCCAGTGGGGGTTTGAATGGAGGTGTAGTAGGCCCAAAGGGTGGGATTGAGGTGAAGGTGCCAATTGCAGCCAGCTTCATCGACTCTTTTCTTGAGGATTCTGAGGATGGTTTTATTCGTAGCCTCATCTTAACTGTTTCTTTATGGAAAGTACTTGGAAGAGGTATGGTGGGTAATGCTGAATTTCCTGCATAGATCTGTGACATCCTTGTTCTTGAAAGGTCCTCCATTATAAGTAACAATATCCTGGGGAATGCCATAGCGACAGATAAGATAGTTCAAGATGAACTTTAAAATATGTTTTCCAATAGTGTAGGTGAGAGGAATAGCTTCGACCCACTTGGTAAAGTACTTGGTATCAGCCAAGATGTATTTATGACCATTGGAAGAATTAGGGAAAATCTGGCCAACGAGGTCAAGACCCCAGCGTGAAAAATGCCAAGAGGTGATGGTCGGCTGAAGGGATTGGGATAGAGCGTGTATCAAATTGATGTGTTACTGACAAGGCACGTACTTCTTCACATAGTTGTAGGCATCTTGTTCCATAGTAGGCCAGTAATATCCAGTGTGTAACAACTTCTTGGCCAAAGTAAGTCCACTAGAGTGAGCCCCATAGATTCCTTGATGTACCTCCTCTAAGGACATTTGTGCTTCATCAGAATTTAGACACCTTAAAAGAGTTCCATCAAAATGCTTTCAGAAAAGGGTATCACCAAGGATTGTGTATTAGGAAGTGTGGCAAATGAAGGTTTTACATTGATTGGGAGTTAAGGTAAGTGGGGTATGTCCATTGTGAAGGTAGGAATATACTTCTTGGTACCATGGGTAATTAGGATAAGCAATTTCACACACCATTTTGGAATTCAGTTTGTCACAGGAAGGGATGTAAGATTCTCAACAAGAAACTCACACCGTGTGTTGTGTTCTAGCATGGTGATCAAAGACCCAATTATTGCCATGGCGTCTGCTACTTTATTGTTTGTACGAAGGATCTGTTGGAAGATTAGCTCAGTGAAATATGTTTTGAGATCTTCAACTATACAGCAGTAAGGAAGAAACTTGTCATCCTTTGTTTGATATTCATCCACAACTTGTTTGATAACCAATTGTGAATCACCAAGCACCAATAAATTGAGTCTTCCATTGTATGGCCTGGTGGAGTCCAAGTACAAGGGCTTCATATTCTACAACATTGTTGGTACAAGGAAATTGTAATTTATAATATTTAGGGGTGAGATCCTCTTTTGGTGTAACAAACAAGATTCATGCCCCCGATCCTTTCTAAGTTAAGGATCCATCAGAATAAAGCTTCCATGGTGTATTTGGGGAAAGATTGAGGATTGACTCATCTAGAAAATCTATGATCAAAGGATGTTTACTATCAACAGGTGCTTTAACTAACTAATCTGCAATTACTTATCCTTTGATAGCTTTGTGATCCACATAAACAATGTCAAACTCACTAAGGATCATTACCCATTTTGTTGTATGACTAGTAAGAGCAGCACATGCCAGAAGATATTTGAGTGGATCAATTTTGGCAACAAGATGAATCTTATGATTAAGAATATAATGTCATAGTTTCTGTGTACAGAAAACAACAACCAAACACACCTTCTCAATTAGGGAATAATTCAACTCATAGCCAATAAGAGTCTTGCTAAGATAGTAAATTGCTCACTCTTTGTAGGTATCATCTAATTGGGCTAGGAGGGCTCCCAACGTGACCTTTGTAGTAGATATGTACAAAATTAGAGGATGCCCAGAAACAGGTGGTACCAACATAGGTGGATTAGCTAGATATCCTTTCAGTTTCTCAAATACATTTTGACATAAGAAATCCCACTAAAACTTGATATTCTTACGCAGGAGATGAGAGAATAGATGCACCTTATCTGCTAGTTGTGACATGAAACTTTTGATTGATTGTATTTTTCCTTGTAAATTGCGTAATTTATTCAATGTTTTGGGTGGTGGCATCTCTAGGATTGCTTTCACTTTCTTTTGATCAACTTATTTTCCACGTCATGACACAAAGTATCCCAGCGGCTTACCAGATTGTACTCCAAAGACACACTTCTTGGGATTTATCCTAAGCTTATAATTCTCCAATTGCTCAAAAATGGTAGTAAGAATAGGAATATGTGATTCCCTTATCTTGGATTTTCCTAAAAGATCATCCACATAATCTTCCATGATGACATGTAAAAGGTCATGAAAGATGGTAGTCATTGCTCATTGACAAGTAGCTCTGACATTTTTAAGGCCAAAGGGCATCACCTGATAACAGAAGGTGCCCCAAGGCATTGTAAATGTGGTTTTGTGCTGGTCTTCTAGTGCTATCCTAATTTGATTGTAACCTGAGAAGCCATCCATAAGTAACAAAATTTCATGTCTGGTAGTCAAATCCACTATAATGTCAATATTTGGGAGTGGAAAATCATCCTTGGGACATGCAAGGTTTAGGTCTTTGAAATCAGTGCAAATGCAAATTCCCCCAGCAGGCTTGCCTATTGGTAAAATATTAGAAACCCATTCAGGATAATAGATTGGTCTGATTACTTCAGCATCCAGCATTTTATGAAGCTCTACTTTGACTACTAGTGTGACTTGCTGATGCATCTTCAAATTTTCTACTTAACAGGTTTTACCCTGGGATCTACAGCAAGATGATGCATGAAAAGATCTATATGTAGCTCGGGCATGTCCTTGTAAGTCTAGGAAAATTTGATTTTATGTTTATGCAAGAACGTTGTCATGTCTTTCTTTTCCTGGTCACTGAGAGAAACTACAATGTAGGTGATGTGTGGATCTATTTCTATGCCCATATTAATTGGAATAGTATCTTCAATAATCATAGAGGACACTTCTAGTTCAGAGGATATAAACAAAAATTCAGCCTCTCCCTCCTCTAGCCCCTCTAAAAGGTTTTCACTAGAGGAAGTGTCCTTTATTTTATCTTTTTCTTCATCCAAAGGTGCCTGCGAGAGGTTTTCACCAGAGGATGTATTTTCATTTTTTTTTTTTTTTTCTTTTTCATTTTTGTGACTAAGAGAGTTGACTTGGCTACTAAAGTAGGCTTGTTCATTGTAATGGATCTGATTTTTGTACTCGTGGAGATTCTTAAGTCCAAAGAGGGCTAAAACTGCCTCATCCAAATTGCAAATGTCCAAAGCTGGTGATGAGTCTTTCTGATCCTAGTCAATTAATTTAGGGTTTGTGAGGGGTAGACAAGGGGAATAAAGGTCGGCTTGGGTGATAGTGAAGACATGGTGATTTTCATTTAGGTCATCTTCAACATAGTTGAAAGGAATTTTAAAGAACTCTTCCTCAGTGTCTGAATCTGAGGTAGCTAAATAGTAATCCTTAGCGAAGTTGGTCTTGGTTTCTACGGAACCCAATCCATGTCCTTTAGGATAGCCATTGGCTATTATGATCTTCTTCTTACCTTTTTCATTAGCTCCAAGGCCCATACCATGATATCCCATGCTTTCGACAATAGGAGTAACCTTAGGATACTTTCCTTTGGGGAAAATTATAGGTCATTCTTCTTCATCACTATAGAGCCAATCAAGGACATTGTATTCCATGTGTTCATCTAATAGGGACCTCCAATGTTCAAAAATAGTTGATTTGCAGTGCATAAGCACTTTTTCTTTAGAGGGGGATAATGGTGATGGTCTTCCATAAGAATTTGGAGAAAAAGGGAGTTGCCCAATACATAGAGAACTTTCAAATTTATACTCTACCATGCCTTGATCTATAAATGTGGCCTTTGCTTCAGATGAGGAGGGTTTGTCTTCAATAACCTTGTCTTCAGTAACTTTTTCCTTTCCTTTGGATTTCTCAGCTAATGTTTCTGATGTCTTTTCTGGAACTGATGGAGTGTTTAAAACAAGGGTTTCTTGATTAGAATATTGGCCAAACTCATTCAATGGACAATAGTTAGATTGTTTGCCTTCCAGTATCTTGCAGTATTGAAAGGGCTCAGGATCTCTAGGAATTGTGATTTGTCTACCATGATGTGGGAAATTTAGAAATTGGTGATAAGTAGAGGGTACACCTTTAATAGCGTGTATCCATGATCATCCTAGAAGGATATTATAAGGTAGATCTAGATCCAACACATGGCAAATAGTTTCAATCAAGGCCGGACCCACTTGTAAGGGTAGTGTGATCAGACCCTTGTTTTCTCACTCTCAATCATCATAAACCTTTATTGTGATTCATTTGTCTACATCGATGAGGCCCTCAGAAAGACCGATATTACAAATCATCTTCAATGTGCACAAATTCAAGCCAGATCCACCATCTATAAGGATTCGTTTTATTCTTGTGGATTGGATTTTGCCTTCTATATGGAGGGATTTATTATGATGCAAGTTAGGACCACAAAAGTCCTTATCAGTGAAGACAAGATGTTCTTGTACAGCTAAGTTCCCTATCATAGCTTGGAATTGTGCAGTGTTGATGTTCTTAGGGACACAGGATTCATTTAGAGTTTTATCAAGGACTTCTCTGTGATTTGGTGAGGCTGTTAGAAGCTCTAGAATGGATATATGTGTAGGCGTCTTCCCTAACTGAGCCAATAGGTCATAGTGCGAGGTAGGCCGAGCACTAGTGGATGGTGCACTAGGTGGATTTGCAAATGTAGAAGGTTTATTAGCAGCTTAGATAGTGACTTTGAGTCTGTGTGTGGTAGCATTACAATTAGCAGCTTTGAGGATTATGGTGTTAACATGCATGTCAGCTTCTTCAATGTGGCCATAAAGAGAGTCAAACCCAAAGATATCATTTTCATTTAGACTCTCACATGTTTGATCATGGCCTATGATAGTATTGGTAGAGTAATCATATGGGATCGCATTTGATGCATTGTTTTGATTATGAGGTGGGAAGGGTTGATTTTAGACTTTAAGTTTCACATTTGAGGAGCATGCATTCTGACCTTCAACTTCAATTTTCCCATCCTCAATGAGATCTTGCACAAAGTGTCTAAGCTTCATACATTTCTTGGTATCATGCCCCTTAATGCGATGATAATCACAATATCATTATCTCTATACCAAACAGGTTTAGGTTGATTCTCATCAAAAGGCCGAGTATTTGGATAGACTATAATTCCTTGATCCGCAACTTGTTTGAAGATTACATCTATAGTTTTTTCCAATGATGTGAATTGTCATCGTTGTTGATTATCATTATTATTGTTGTTGTTGTTTTTGTTGTTTTTGTTGTAATTGTTATGAGGAAACATGAATGATTGATTGCATGGTTGTTGATAGTTGATTTGATTGAGATTTTGATTGTTGTTCTGCTTCTAATTCTGATTCTGATTTTGATTGTTGTTGTGATTCTAATTTTGGTTATGATTAGTGTTGTGATTGTTTTGATTATTATTATTAGATGCTTGCACAATTTGAACATGCTTGGCATTAGTCACTCCATCATTGACAACTCCTTTGTTTTTACTCAGAAAATTTGGTTTATAATTGTTGGAAGGAGTATAATGTTTGATGCTACCTCTTTGCAAAAGGCCATCTTCAATGTCTTTTCCCTTCTTGACAAGGGATTCAAAGGTGTCAGGTGAATCCATATTCATTTGGAAAGGCATCTTAGAGATCAAATTCTTTGCAAAGATGTCAATTAAGTGACTATCAGGTATTTTCTATGGCATATGATTTGCAATATGTCTCCATCATTGTAAGAAACTAGAAAATGTTTCTCCATTCTTTTGTTTAGTATTGCATAAATCACTGAGTGTTGCTTGATGCTCAATGTTATATGAATATTGTCTAAAAAATTTCTCTGTGAGATCAGAGAAAGTAGAGATTGACCCATAAGTAAGGGCCATGAACCATTCCAAAGTTGTGCCTCCAAGACTCCTAGTGAAGAGTATTTTTAAGTAATTCTCATTATAGGCAACTTCTTGACATGCAATGTAAAACTCTTTGAGATGTTGTAGAAGACATGTTTCACCTTTGTATTTTTTAAATTTAGGCATCTCAAAGTTTGGTGGGAATGGTTGCATTGTGATAGACTTGTCAAATGGATAGGGACAAATCTCCTCAAAAGAAAACTCCTTCTTGCCCCCATTTTGTAAACCTTGTACAATGCTTTTGAGCTCATTGAATTGTTGAGTGAAATCTAGATTATTCTGGGGAATAAATGGTGGTACATAAGCTCCTCCTCCTCCAAATTGTGTGGCTGAAAATCCTGTAGAGGTCATACCAATAGTAGGAGGAGGTATATATTGATAGGCTTGAGATGTATTGGTTGTAGATGTCTTCATTCCTGTTATTTGAAAAAGGGATGACGTAGGCAAGGGCATGGAAATCTGCCCTATGTTATTTACATTAGCTCTTGCTCCTTGAGTCATCATTGTTTGAGTGTTGTTATGTGTAGTATTGTTTGGTAAAGCGCTTATGATTTGTTGAATTTCTTTTGGTGTCAATTGATGTATTAATGTGGTTGTTGACATGGGCGTTGAGGTAGGTACTGTAGTGCCTCACTAAACCTATCTTGGAAAATGAATTGAAGAAGTGAGCAGGATAAAGTAATTCGATTGATGATAAGGTAAGTACATTGCTTTAATGCTTCTAAGAACCTAGTTAGCATATGTTTATTTCTTTCTATGCCACTTTAAGTTCTTTAAAATG
>MU223739.1:1913593-1927179 GCA_018584345.1 Thuja plicata
TAGTAAGATTAGGAATGATGGAATACTATACTTCCCGCATTAATGAGAACATTTCCAAGTTATCAAATAAACCAAGGAAACTTCACCTCTCTATCACCTATGTTAGAGACACTCAACGAGAGTAATTATCTAGGGATCTACTCCCTAGAAGTATTTGCATACCCACTCCTACCATTCATTAAAAGATTTGTTTTTTTTTTGTTTAACCTGAACTACGATGTCTCTGCGAGTTACGTAGGCAAGGCCATCTATGATGAGCCCCTGAGGCATTAGGTCTGGCCCTTAGGTCTTGTGATTTTAGTCCTTCCTTGATCTTGACACCCCTTACCATAATTTTGGCATAGTTGCATCTCTTTACGAAACTAGTTGAAAAATCTTATGATGGATTTCGCTATGATATTGTTGTGGCTTATCTTACGATCATGTATGTAATTAGAAATGAATTTAACATCATGCATCTAGTTGTGTAGCAATATATGAAGATGCAGGAAATAGAGAGACAAGGGGAAACATGATACAAAGGCAAGGAAGAGAAAACTCAGGGATGCAACATCTTCGTATGATTGTCATTTGAATACTATTAAAGGATAATGTTTAAAGTTGCTCCATTTCCTTCTTGTGTTATTGATAAATATTATAATTAGTAGAACCATGAATTCCTGATCGGGTTAAAATGGCATGTTATATTTATTTTTAAAAAAAAGTTACATTTTTAGGTGTAAGTTTTGGGCATTACAGGTACTGAAGTGGAAGGTTCGCTGACAGGTCCTTTATTGGTGTCATGTGATGATGTAGCATTGGAGGTAGAATCCATGGTTGTAGTAGTGGCAGCGGAAGCTTTGGTGACATTTTGAGTAAGGATTTGATGCAAGGTAGAGAGGGATACTAGGGCCTATGGCACATCTAATACCCTCCAACTTGCAAATACAATGTGGAATTACACACAACACAGTGAGAGAAGAGAAATGCGGATATCTTTATATTATCAAATGATCAAACTCAATACATGCCAGGTTGTAAGGTCTTCCTAGTTATGGCCATATACATAAAAATGTATTACAAATGATCTTCTTACACAGAGATCTTAGATCTTCAATAACTTAACATCTGTCTTCGTGCCCGAAGACTTCCTCCTCACTAAGAACACATAAAAAGAATATATACCAGAGTCCAAAAAATACTTCGATGCTCAAATAAAAAGGTGAGACCCAGATTTAGGTCCACACAGATCCCAATGAAAGGCCCCACATTAATTCAACTATAAAAATTAAGTGTAGAAGTTAGCCAGATCAAGAAAGTACACATCGGGACATCAACACCAAAGATCAGCAAACCGTCGGTAAAGCACATTGAGAAACAAATAAAAAATATTAGGAAGGTAACACCAAAACTCATTGGTAAAGCATCGCTGAAGCTCATTGGTAAAGAATTACTAAACAGAAAGCTTGTTGGGCAACACTGAGACCCATCGGTAAAGAACCCTGAGCAACAGAGAAACAACAAGAAATATAATATAACTTCTTTTTTTGGTTGAGTGGGATTTCCAAGGACCCAAGATGCTCCTACATCAAGAGTGTTTCATCAAAGTTAGTAGGCACCATGACACCATTATGAACAAGATTCAAGAATATTTCAACACTTTTGTGCATAATGGCCTTCTCAACCATTTCTAAGTTGTATGGATCACTAAGGAAGTCCATCACTTGGGTGGGTCTTTCTTCTTGGTCCACTAGCTTAGTTTCTTTGGGAAATTCTTCAGCTTGTACTCTAGTTCCTTGAAAATATTGAGTGGCAAAAGGATTCTCCCCATGGGTAATAGTGTTGAATGTTGCACACCTCATGTTTCTAGATTGGGATCGAGTGACTACCATACAATGGTGGATTTAGAAGAATGGAAGACAAGGAGGTGTAAGAAATGAAATGGAGCAAAGATCTTGATTCTAGATTTGATTGGATTTGATTGGATTAGATTGATTGATGTTTGATTAAAGTTTGATTGATTGATTGATTGATTGATTGATTGATTGATTGGATTGAGGATTGATTGATCAATTTAAAGGTTTTTTGAACAAAACCTTGTGATGATACAAACACAAAAGGATTTGAAGCAACACTTGTTCTACTTGAAGATGGACTTGTGATCTTAAGCAAAATGGGATATCACTAAGGGATTAAGATTACTTGAGATGGACTGATGGTCTAGAAGCAATGTTGTGTTTGTTTGAGGATGAAGGTTTGTAATACTTTGATTAAGGTCTTTCAACCTAAAAGGATTGATTTGATTTGATGATTTGATCTAATGCTCCAAGAGAAGGAATAATTATGATAAAAGAATGGAAGAATGATCCTAGAAGCAAGAGGTTATGTAATTGTATTGCTCAATGGTGAAAAACACACTGTTGATAGAAAATTTGGCCATGAAGTTGCAGATCTTGTTGTAAAGGATTTTATCAACTTTCTCACGATACTCAATCTCTTATTTGATAGATGTGGTAATATGTTGATATTCCTTAGATTTGCGATTGGTTTCCTTCTAATCTTTGTAGACTAGAGGTGTTGGAAGCTTAACCTTCTTATGTTTCTTGAAACTGATAATGTCATATGAAAATTTTGATTTTGGCTGAATGACTGAATGATCTAGGGAAAATAATTCTTGGGTTCTACAGAAGACCAAATTTTGAATGTCTCAGTAGATTTGGAAGCTCACTATTTTCAAGTAGAGACGGTAGTCTTAGACATAGTTGGCAATCTGTACAGATGCCAATCTGTGCAGACGGTGATCTACGCAGATGATAATCTACGGAGATAATGGATCAAGAGTGAAGATGGTCGACTGTTGCTAAGAAAGTGTGTTGAAATTTTGGGCAGATTTTGATCTTCAGTCTGATTTTGGCATAAGTTTGTTCTATGACAAGAACCAATTTTAGCATATTCAAACTAGAAAAATAATAGACACGCATTGCAAAACAATCAAACAAAGGACAAAGCAACCTTGAGATATATAAGCAAATCTGACTTTGGGGAATTTTTTTACCATTACAACATCTCATTTGTGTATGTTCAAGTGACTCTTTCAAGCCACTTATGTTTTTACTAGTTTTATCACAATGAAGATAGTTCAAATAGTAGCTACCTTAGGAAATTGGCTTCGCATGAAATATTATAGGCCCTTTTCTTGGTAGTCCTTCAACTCACACAGTAGTGTCACCCCCAGAAGGGCACCCATGTTTTTGCCTTTTGCCAGCTATTTTTGTCGTGCTATGAAGATCTCTTTCACAACATAATACCTTGAGACACATATGGGAATCTTGGGGGAGAATCTTCCCTTCCCTTACACTATAATAAATCATTGTTCAGAGGTGAATCAGGTAGGCTACTAACTTATAGTTGCTAATAAGATTTTGTGGCATCCCCGCAATCGGTTTGAACGGTGTGAGACACTTAAGTCTCTAGTTCAACCATGCTAATATGCTGAGGATATTCACTCAGTATGGACTACCATTGAACATGACCCACCTGAGCTTGAAGGAATAAAGAGGACCCTTTGGGTAGCACTTTATTTTTATACTAGCCAAAGGGATTACCGGTTTGAGGTCATCCTCTAAAGGGTAAGTGCACCCTCTAGACAGGCCTCTCTAGAAGCTTGATTAAGCTAAGCTTTCTCTTCACCCAAGTTCCATGAAGGTGAGGGGAGAGGATACGACTATAACTTAGTCATAGCATCTCTTATATTAAGGGATTTAATATAATGACAAATATCTCGAAAGAAGTGTTGAAAAACACTTCTTCAAACACACCAAGAAGAATTCATTCCAAATTGAACCTAATTAGAGCAACTATGTGTTTTCTACCTAAGAAAAATACACAATAGTATGATTAAGTATACAATTTCAATTCTTTTCCCACACAGCAAAAGGAAATCTTGTAAAGGTGTGTTAATTTGCCTTATGTCATTCAAGATATGTGAAGTTCGTTCTCTTAAGCATTCAAGATTGGATGTGGTAAATTTTCCTTAAGAAACATACATTCCAAGACAAATGATTAATCATGCAAGTTCATTCCAAAAAATTTCTTAAAACTTCAAGGAAACCTGCACAAAATAGTTAGTAGTTTTCTTATCTAAAATATGAAATGTTGCAAAAGATAGTAACCCACAGGAAAACCGCGCAGCCGGCAATCCACGCAGATGGCGATCTACATAGATAGTGATCTACGGATATGGCTGTTCACCTGCACAAACAACTGAATAAGAAACACAGATAGATTCTACTAAAAAATAGACTTAACAAACATAAAAATAAGATTGTTTACCAGTTTGGACAACATTTAACTCTTAAAAAGTATCTTACTGTCAAAAACCAGAGAGTTAAAATACTCAAAACTTGATGAAAAATAGTTTTAAACCATGTTACTAAAGTTTTTTTTTCACAAGGCGGAGATGGTGATTTATATGTGTAGATGACTAAGAAGTATAGATGGGGATCTGAAGAGATAGTGACTCTAGAGCGGAAATAGCTTTGTATGAAAATTTCCTGAATCACAGAAAAACCATGAAATCTGCAAAAAAATGTTAAAATTTAAGGGACATGGGTCCCATCGGGTGTGCCAAAATGTATATGCTAGAAACCTACCTATTGGGATCACACTCAAACATGAAAACATTAGAGATATACAATCATTAAACTACACTAACATGTCTAAAAAGCATACTTCAAAACATGATTTCCATCATAACCTTCGATGAGCTGAACAAGGGCACCCAATGCCTTGTTGATTTGCTCTTAAAGATGTTATGTGGGTGTGCTCTCCCAACACATTATCATAATCCCACTATAAAATGCATGAAAATGATAAGCTAATCACTCAAGAACAAGTATAAGGAACTTGTCTCAAGCTTTCACTATTAATGAAAATGCAACACTAATGCTAAGATGAAGATTCAATGACTAAATTAGGATGATATGAAAAATATAAGCTAAGATTCATTCCATTTAAGCCTACTATGTGATTTCTAGATTTTCAAATGAACTAAAGCATAAAACATGAAATGCACTAAGAAATTCTAGAGCTAAACTAGCATGATAACAATGCATAAAATGAGAGATGATTTGCTCTAAACAATGGCCTTTATTTATAGATTTTTTGGAGGAGAGAGAGGGCTTGGATGAGGTGGAGCTCATGTGACATCCACATAGGTGTCACATAAGGGACACATAAGCCATGCAAGAGACCAACTTTTCTCACACGTGTGAGCAACTTTGGATGTGATGGGTTAAAGTGTACTTAAAGTACACATGTGAATGATTTTGTAACAGGTGTAAGAGATTTGGGCCAATAAAACACTTTTAGAAAGTGTAAGAAGGTGTCATCATGGGTGTAAGAAACCTTGTTGGCACCAAATAAGGATTATTTGGAAAAGGTGATTTGTGGAAATTTACTCACACATGTGCGAGCAAATAATTAGGACTAATTGGTGTAGGAATCAAGAAATTAGCTTAATTAACCTTAGTTAATTAATAAGTAGGTCTATTTGGTGAGAGTGATGTGAGGTAGGGTAGGATCTAGGTTCAAATTAGTTTAATCCAAATTTAAAATTTAGATTAATTATAGTTTAGTAGAATTTAAGTCATGTGGAGGAATAAATAAATTAAAAATTTATTTAAAGGGGACTAATGAAGGGGAATGTATTTAAATAAAATTTAATACATCAAAGGGGGTAGTATTTAAATTAAATTTAAATACTCAGGAAAGTGAATTACATTTAATTAAATAAATAAAATAATATAACAAATATAATTAATTAATTAAAATTAATTATAATGTTAAGGGAATATTGATTAAATTAATATAAGGATGATTTTAGACGTCTATAGAAGGAACTTGTGCTCCTAGGGTTTGTCATCTCACAAGGCACCCTAAAAATGGACCTTGAGAAGGTTCAATCAATTGTCAACTGGCCTCCACCAAAGAACCAAGTTGATGTTAGAAGTTTTCATGGTCTTGCCACTTTTTATAGGAAATTCATAAAACAATTCAGTCATGTTTGTGCACCTATGTTGGACACTATTAAAGGTGGTAAGAAGATTAAGTTTGTATGGACTAAAGAGGCTAATGATGCTTTCCAATACCTCAAGAATAGAGTATCTCAATATCCAATCTTAACTCTTCCTAATTTCAACAAAGTGTTTGTTGTGGAGACAGATGCAAGCAATTTGGCAATAGGTGTTGTCCTAAGCTAAGAAGGTAAGGTTGTGGCATTCTTTTCTATAAAATTAAATGATGCAAACAAGAAATAATCTACTTATTATTTAGAGTTATATGCCATGGTTCAAGAACTTAAAAAATGGAGACATTATTCTCTCCTGAAAGAGTTTATATTTTTTACTAATAACCACTCATTGAGTTTCTTTAATACTCAAGAAAAACTAGGGGATAGACATGTAAAATGGATGGAACAATTGCATGCCTACACATTTAACATAAAACACAAAAATGGACTAGCCAAAAAGGTGGTTGATGCACTTATAAAAAGGGTTGGATTAATTGAAGAAGTTCAACTTTAGAGTGTGGGAATTGACTCACTCCAACATCTATATGTAGGAGATCGAGATTTTGGAGAAGCCTTTGAGGTGTGCAAAAATTTGACAAGTAGGTATCATACTAATTTCTCTGACTTTTTTATATAGAATAATCTTGTGTTTAAGGGGGCTCAGTCATTCATCCCTAATTGTTCCATGAGAATAAACATAATTAGAGAAAAGCATTGTGGTGGCATGGGAGGTCACTTTGGAATAGACAAGGCAATAGACTTGGTAAAGAGAAGTTATTTTTGGCCAAAATTGGCTAAGGATGTTGAAAAATTTGTTGAATCATGTTCCATTTGTTAGCAAGCTAAAGGAGTATCCACTAATCGAGTTTTGTATCAGCCTCTTCCTATACCCACTAGACCATGGAAGTCCATCTTCATGGATTTTGTAATGGGCTTACCAAGAACAAGACAGGGTTATGACAATATTTTTTTCATAGTGGACAGGTTTAGTAAAATGGTGCTTTTTGTTCCTTGTAAGAGCACAAATGATTCTTCACACATAGCACACTTACTCTTAAAAGAACTGGTTAGAATACATGGCCTACCCCAAACAATAGTTTCTAACAGAGATGTAAAGTTTCAAGGTCACTTTTGGAGAACACTTTTAAAGAAACTAGGCACCAATCTGACCTACAATTTTGCATACCACCCACAAACAGATGGGCAAACAAAGGTGTTAAATAGGTTTCTTGGCAATCTCTTAAGATTCCTTACAAAATAGTACACCCAAAGTTGGGATATGATACTTCCTGATGCAGGAGCATCCTGGGTGTAAGAGCAATCTTGCATCACCCAAAAAATATTTCTGTTTTTATATTCAATAAGGGCTATTTTGTGCAGAGCTGCTATTTATGGAAAGTTACAATTTTTGGTAATTTTCGTATGTTCTCAGAATGATCTGATTTCTTTCTTGGAGGTTCATTTTGGTCATATAAGTCTTCCAGTAAAGTTTCATTTCCGGATCAAGTGTATATTGGAAGATATTGAAAATTTTCGGTATTGGCAGCAGGGTACAGAAACTTTGAACTCAATTTTGAAGGCAAATTTTGAACCCAAATTTTTGACCTCATCCAAGGCCTGTAGAGCGCTTCGTGGCATTTTTGAAATGGGTTTATAATAGCCGATCGGGTCAACTGGTGATGACTTATGGTCTTCAGAAGTTGGGCCACCTGAAATGGCGGAAAATAATTTTCTTCAAAATTTCTGTTCGGGTTTCAAAGGTTATCTTGAGCCGACTATGATGTAATGAAATGTAAAATAAAATAATTCTAAGTTTGGTCGGCCTTATTCTGGAACCTTCCCAGGCGGTGGAAAATTGCCTATATATGGAAGGCTGTATTATTGTCTTAGGCAGTTCGAGAATAGTTCTGGGTAGTAGATCTGGGTAATAATTCGAGGCTTTGTCCTATAGAATATTGTAAGGGAATGCCCATGTGGCTTTGCATATTGTAATTCTGAAAGTTTGTAATTCCACATTTGTGGAGATAATAAGAAGCCAATTCTCTGTTCTTGCATATTGTTGTTGTTTCTCTGTTGATGTTATGTGTTTGTGGTATTAAGGGGAGCACCCTTCATCACTTCCCCAAGAAAAATTTCCCTTTAATGACTCCTTGAATAGGTCCACAGGCAAGACACCTTTCCAAATTGTCTATGGCTTACATCCTAAGGGCCCTCTAGACTTTGTAGAGTTACCTTCAGATTTTAAAGGGAGTGCACAAGGGGAAGATCTAGCAAAGCTCATCACCAAAGTATAGACAAAAGTGAAATACACCTTGCAGCAGTCCACCATGAAATACAAGCACATGCAGATAAGAAGAGAAGAAGTATTCATTTCCAGATTGGAGATAAGGTATGGGCATACCTGAGGAAAGAGAGACTACCTAAGGGAAAGTATTCAAAGCTACATATGAAGAAAGTTGGGACATGCACCATTTTAAACAAGATGGGTGAAAATACCTATGAAATATCCCTTTCTCCTACCTTATTGATCTCTCCTATATTCAATGTTTCTGATCTCACCACTTATAAATGTGTTTCAAATATGACCAATGTGCAGGATCCACAAAGTGAAGAGGATAGAGGAGACTATGTCACAAATCTTCCACAAAGAAAACTGGTGGAGTTAGAAACAATCCTTGAGTCCAAGGTGCTCAAGTAAACCATAAAATAGAATTATATGCAATACCTGGTCAAGTGGAAAGGAATCCCTAACATTGATGCCACTTGGATGACAGAGGACCAAATGAAGCAACATGGCATCACTCTTGATAAATTAACCTCAACTAGGAACTTGAGTTCAAAACTTCATGGGGAGTATGGTGCAGGAGCACCCTAGTAAACCTAAGTGTTCATTTGGAACTTATGGTTTCCTTCAAGGTCCTAGTGACCTTTAGATCATGTTAGTATCATAGGTTTCACAGTGGACTTCTTTTGTAAGACCTAGTTCAAAGATTGGCACTTATAAGCCCTTGGTCAACTATTGGTCAATGAATGACCAAAACCTAAATTATAGGTTATTTTCATTTTTTTCATGTTTTTATCCATTAGGGATCACAAAATAAAGGTTTGGACCAATTTTGGTCACCTTGGATGCAAAATTGCAAAATATTGCAAAATTGCTCAAAAAGTTGTCAAGCAACTTTTGAGCAACATTGACAACTTTTGTCAAAACTCATAAAACTCATTCCCAAATGGATAGTTAGTTTTAAAATGAAATTTAACCATTGGTAATTTCTAAATAAGCCCTTATAGGTGGGTGGTAGGATGATGATGTAATTTTAACATTGAAATCAATAAAGATCAACCATTTCTTTGCAAATCTGTGAAACAGTTAGTTAGTACGGACAAGTACCAAAGCAATTGAATGAAAGTATGACACACAAATTTGGACCTATGTATTATATTCCTTTTCACTTGGTCTGATTATTTACTATCTTTAGATTGCAAGTTGTTGAATTTTCATTCTCACTGCCTAGTTTGTAGGCCCTAAATCAAGGTTTCACTAAGAATTATGTTTATTTCTTGTTTCCACCATGGGAATTTAATGACCCTTGGTGGAAATCATGTTTTTATTATTTTATTTAATAATATTCGGTTTGGGTTTTCAAAGTGTAGGGAGATGGTTTTTCCATGATGCCCTTGGTGTAGATGTCCATGTGTGCACCAATCAGTGAATTAGGACAGTCCACATAACTTTTGTTTGGGGATTCATCAAGACATAAAAATCAGTGTACAAGACCCTCATACATTCCCTCACATGAGAAAAGTATTGGTTTTGGCATTGGATTCAAGGAAAGAGTACTTGTATTGTAAGTGCAAACCTAATTAGGCCTAATTGCAATAACACTTTTATGTGTCAACATGTCTTCCTTTCACCTTCATGTTTTGGTGCTTAAGTGTAATACCTTAGGCCATAAAGGGTATCTTAATCCCTAATTTTTTCAATGGGTTATCTAGAAAGATTTTTTGTAAGATCAAAAATCCTTTGAGAAAAGGCTACAAGCCAATAGGAGGGTTTCCAAAGCAACTATGTTCAAAAGGTTGCATATGATGAAAAGGATCATGGAATCCTTGTCTTAGGGACCTAAATTGGCCACAACCATGAGTGTAGGTCACCCCTGGTCCTTGGAGTCATTTTATGGGGTATTGTTGATAATTTGGGATAAGTAATTAAGAGCCAGTCATTTGGTATTGGTGTTAGTGAGTAGGTTTCCCTCTGGGTAGTAGGTTGTGATAACATAGATACAAGTCCTTTCTACACTTTTGATAAGTGTAGAGCACTTTTGCCTCTTGGAGTTGGGGTATTGAAGGAGACATTGTCCTTTTGATTCCTTTTGAGGCTTCTGGTTGTCTACTTTGCATCAGAAACAAACTGAATGAGAATGGAGAAATCACAAGGAACAAAGAAAGAATCGTATGAAAAGGGTATTAAAAAGAAGAAGGTATTGACTATGGAGAAACATTTGCACCTATTTCTAGAGTAGGAGTAAGAATTCTACTTGCTTATGCTACTTTTAAAGGATTCAAAGTATACCAAATGGACATAAAATCTACATTTCTAAATGGAATACTAGAAGAGGAGGCATACATTGAACAACCTGACGAGTGTGTTGATCATAACAAGAGAAACATGGTTTGTAAACTACACAAAGCCTTGTATGGATTGAAACAAGCACCTAGAGCATGGTATGAAAGACTTCACTCTTATTTCATTAGTATTGGATTTGTTAGAACAAGTGATAATAGTAATATGTATTTGAAAGGAGATACTACTAATAAGATTCTGATTGCTAAGATATTTGTTGATGATATCATTTTTGGAGGTAATGATATGCTATGCAAGTCATTTGTTGATGAAATGATCAAATAATTTGAGATGTCAATGTTTGGAAAGATCAAATTTTTTCTTGGTCTGCAGATTCTACAACAGGATGAAGGCATCTACATCACACAATCCAAATACATCAAAGAAGTACTAAAGATATTCAAAATGGAGGACTCCAAACTAGTTGGAACACCTATGGAAACTAGATGCAAATTGACAAAGGAAGACAAGACAACCGAGTTAAATCAGACCTTATATAGATCTATGATTGGTAAACTAATGTATGTTATACACACTAGACCAGATATAGCACATGCAGCTGGTATAGTTGCAAGATTCTCTGTTTATCCCAAGGAATCACACATGACTATTGTCAAAAGAATTTTGATATATCTGAAGAATACCAAAGACTATGGTTTTTGGTATAATAAACAAGGAAAATTTGAGCTACAATTTTATACAGATGTCGATTGGGTTGGAAACATAGATGATAGAAAGAGCACAATAGGAGGAGCATTCTTTATGGGTGGCAGAGTTGTCACATGGATAAGTAAAAAGCAAGGATGCATATCTCAATCAAATATAGAAATAAAATATGTGGTTGCTACTACAAATTGCTCTAACATTGTGTGGATCAAGTAATTGCTAAAAGGTATGAATATAGAAATTTTTGACCCAGCGATTGTCTATTGTGATAATACAAGTGCTATAAACATTTCAAAAAACCCAGTGATGCATGCTAAAACAAAGCACGTAGTTATCAAGTATCATTACTTGTGGGAACAAGTACAAGAGAAAGAAGTGATACTGGAATATGTACAATCCAAAGAAAAATTAGTAGACATATTCACAAAACCATTTTCCAAAAGATACATTTGAGTACCTTGGGAATAGACTAGCGGTTTGACCCTTGTCTAATGGTCACTAAGTTGACTTGGAGGATGCATCAGCCTACACATTATCAGAATATCAATCATATTGTTGTAAGCAAAGATATGGACTGCAATGACACATTGGTACAAGAAGGTACTTATCTGAACCACACACCAGAGATATTGTTGGCTACTACAGAGTTGTATTGCTGATGGAAAGGAGATTCAATGATTTTTTTTTTTTGGCATTGCTATCAAAGGGAGAGGAATATATCCATATGAAATATCTATCAGGGAATAGAACATCATTCAAAGGGAGAGAAAAGATCAGAGAATGAATTTTCTACAAAGGGAGAGAAAGATCCAATGATGATGAAGAGAAAGATTCAAAAGAAACAACCATCCATTCAAGGGAGAGAATTGGAGAAAAGTTAACACTGCATATGTATCCAGAAAAGAGAGAAGAGATTCTACAACAAAGGAAGAGACAGAAGCAGAAGATTAAATTGCTACACCTATACATTGAAGGTAATTAAGAAATGAAAAGCACTCTGCAAGAATCAAATCTAAGCTAGAAGAGCTTACCGAGAGTCAGATATTTTAATTTTTTATAGAAGAATAAGTTTGGTATGTTATGGCATGTTTTAGATTACATATTTCATTGTATGTTTTCATCAATTCCAAAGGGATAGATTGACAAACTATAACTGATTGAATATTTGAAGATGATAAGTTGATGATCACCAGGCTACAGAAAGTAAATGCAAGCCATTAAATTAGTTAATGTATTGCATTGTTATTGATGTCAACTTAATATGCTATGATTACTCATACACATATTGTCACAACACTTGAAGATCTAAAGAGATAATTTTTTTGTCATCGATTAAGGTATACACCGAGTGATAGGATTACCCAAGAACAGTGAACCCAAAGCAGTTCACAGTGTTGCTCAACGGATAGTCAACACTGAAAAACATTGTTACCCAAGAGACACAGCGGTACTCAAGAATAGTTTTCCCTGAGATCAGTAGTACCCGATCAAGTGGTACCCAAGAAAGTGTTACTGAGAAAACCAAGATTTGATGACCGAAATCAAATGGAGTTAGAAAATGACAAAACTACTTACCTAGAAAATCTATATTTAGAGTTAACTAACTGATTGCTTTATTTTCATCGACGAGTACAACTAAGGATAAGAATAAGGTTTGAAACTAGTTTTATTCATAGTTGTCAAGGAGAAATCTACATAATAAAACTAAAGCAAAGATTTAAAGAATAAAGCAATGCATGGCAGGATTTGCAGATCAAGAAAGTGATCTAAAATGAAAACAAGGAAGATTGAAGTGGTGAAATCATGTCTATATAAAGATACAAGTAATTCATTATGAAAGAGATGAATGTTGAATATAATTCTGGTGAAGATAGAAGTCTTCATGTAGATCTGATCATACAGGCTGAAGAACAGAGCCAAAGTGTAGATGTCCAAAAATATTAATACTATTATTAATATTAAATTCCCTCTTACTCCTCTAACTATTTAATTCAATCAATTAAATAGTTTCAATGCTAGTATTTATCAATAATCTAAATACTATCCTAATGTATTTTATTTAATGCATTTGTCTCACAAAATTCCCATTTTTAATAAATTTATATTTATTAAAATCCCTTCATATTCCTAATTCTTCTAAACTATGATTTATTTAAATCTAATTTGAATTATAATCTAAACCCTAGCTAGGAACCTATTAATCCAACCTAGAGACCTACCCTAAGCCTACCCTATTCCTACTCTACT
>MU223739.1:1927319-1938527 GCA_018584345.1 Thuja plicata
GCCACTCAACATTTAATGCCAAGTTTGACTCAAATTTAGCCATCCCTTCAAGCCTATGTGTCCCTTATGTGGCTCTTATGTGGATGCCACATAGATGACACCTCATCCAAGCCCTCCTCTTCTCTCCTAAAATTCTATAAATAGAGGCCTTCTCCTCTTCATTTATCATCTCTCATTGTGCATTGTTATTATGCTAGAATTACTTTAGATTTTCATAGTTGTTTTCATGCTCATAGTTTCCTACTTAATTCACTTAGAAATCATATGCTAGTATCAATTTGGTAAATGACTCATAGTTTCTTGCATTGTCTTTCATTTCAATCATATTAGTTTAATCATTTGGAGAAGTTTGAGACTAGTTATTCCATACTAGTTCTGGAATCCTTCTCTAAACTTGTATCAATCTTACTCATTCCACTTGGGGATCTATTGCATTTTGTGTGTTTGAGATAGCACAACCACATCCATCAAAATGAGAAAATCAAACAAGTTAAATAGGGTGCTTACTTGTTTTAGCTCAATCTGATGTTATTTGGTGTTCTTTGTTGCTTGCTTCCTCTTCCATATGATTTTGAATTGATTATATGTGCTAACCCACTAATCTTGCATGTTTGAGCTTGCTCCCAATAGGTTTTAACCATTAAGAATTCCTCATACTGCATTCTAGCATGCTTGGTGGGACCCACGTCCCTAAAATCCTTCTATTTTCTTATCTATTTCTTCAAATTTTTCCAAGCATGCGGGTCAACATTTGCGTAAACATCAGTTCTCTCTGAACTATCATTTGGCATCCTCGCTTAACCAGTGTCTGGGCCTTGATACAGCGTATCCACCTGGCATTGTTAATTTGAGCTTTTTCCAAATATAAGTTGTTATTTATCAATATTTTTATCTTTCCCACTGCTTTTCATTATTTAAGCTTTCTATTTTTTAGCAGAGACCAATCTAACAAGCCATAATAATGCCAAAATTTTACTAAGGGAACAAATCTTGATAAATTATTAAAGAATACTAGGTTTTTAATTATTTGGATAATCTCAAATGCCTAAATTTGATCAAATTAAAGACTAATAAGGAAGAAAAAGTAACTTTGTTTGTTGTTTTTGCTGTGATTTTGTGAACTTGTAGGTACATTAGCGTCTACAGAAACATGGATTCAGGTTTCAACATCTATGCCAATGCCAATTCAGAAAAGCATCGATTGGCATCTACATTTTATGAATCGGTGTCTCTGACTGGTATAATAGATTTTCTATTTTTCTTTTTTTTTCTAGCTTATTTTCCCTGCATTCTGTCATTTTTGAGAAAAACACAGAACCAGTGTCTATGCCCTGCATCGGTGTCTGCGCTCTATCAAACTCTTTTTTTATCATTTGCTAACAACTATTTAAGTGGTTTTTGTGTTTTCAATGATTTTCAAAGGCTAAAATTGAAACTACTAATCAATTGTCTTGCAGCACCGCTTGCCAAAGACATCAATTCAAAACTACTCACGTTTGTCTTGCAGGTTGCCTCAAATCAAAAATCGACCAAACAATCATGTTTTTTATAATATTTTTTTAGGCACCTAGACTAATTAGCTAGATTTTTTGTCTAATCCAAAGCAAGTGTTAGGGGATTATGCTCTCTTCCCTTTTGGGAAGATCAAAAACCTAGACACACTTTCTTTGTGTTAAACAATTAAATATTTATGGAAAGAACAAATTTGTCTTGCATGTTTGGGAGAAAATGACATTGGGTAGGAGAGTATACTCTTTTTCCCTTGTGGGAAAATCAAAAATCTAGACCCCTCTCATTGCCAATCCATGTTTTTCAAATTAATCCTTTAGATGCACCTGCCGGTCAAGGAAAAAATCTCCCAGGAACGACCCACGTGAGAATGAGGTGTAAACCACACCATTCTAACTCACGTTAATCAAATTTACTCTTTGGGGTTAAAGCCTCGGGAGTCGATTAGCATTGGAGCTTATACTTGGCTCTTGTCTAACTTAAGTGCGGCCTCACAGTCTTAATCACATTTACTTTTCCACTTTTGTTAAGACGCTCTATGGGGCTATAAGCCTGAATCATGCTTGCACGGACATAGAGGATACAATCAAATAGAGACACTTACTAAACACTCTAAGCATAGAAGCTACCTGATTCACCTCTGAATGGTGATTTATTATAGTGCAAGGGAAGGGAATAATCTCCCCCCAAGATCCCCATCGTATGTGTCCCAAGGTATTGTGTTGTGAAAGAGATCTTTGTAGCATGGCAACAATACCTAGAAAAAGGCAAAAACACAGGCGCCCTTCCAGGGGTGACATTGATGTGTGAGCTAAAGGACTACCAAGAAATGGTTCTATAATATTTCATTCAAATCCAACTCCTTAGGTAGAATTGTGCTTGAAGTGTTTGAAAAACATTAAAAAATCCAAAACACAAACATAATACCCAACATTCAAATTTTTCACGTGCTTGTATTCGTCAAGGTTGCTTTGTCCCTTGTCAGATTGTTTTCCAGACACATGCTTGTTATTTTTCTGATTTAACTATGCTAAAATCAGTTCTTTCCATGGAACAAATCTATTGAAAATCAAACAGAAATCAAACTTTTGCCAAATCATCAAAACAATGTCCTTTTGTAGATTATCGTGAGCTCCAATCTTCAAAAATTGACCTCTTGCAAAAACTTCCAATTGCTCATCCCAAATCAAATATGTTTATAGGACATGACCAGTTCCAAGAAGAATAAGAAGGTAAAAACTATGTTACCACCCATGCAAAGAGAACACAAGAATACAAGTTGAGAAGCTAACAAGTACCAACACATCATTGATTCCATCCAACAAGAAATTCATAAACGGGAAGAATTCGATAAAGTAATCTAAAACAACAAGGTTTCTCATTTCATGGGCAAATATCATCTAAATGCTGCTTTTGTTGGATTTGAGCAATATGACTAGTTGGTTTACCATGACACACGAACATTCCTCCTCTTCTTAAGCTCACTTAGCTTGCATTTTTAGGACCTCCCTTAGGCTGTCATCTTTAGAAACACATCACACACTCATCCTAGCATAATCAAGCATTAATCCAATCCAATCCTAGTCAACCTAGCATCATCATAATCATCATCCAACACAACCTTAATCACATCCTTCACTTGGTATTACACCCACTTTTGAGTTTCTTAAAAACATACATCTTAATCAAACCCCCATCCTTAAGTGTCCTTTACTAAGCATTTTTTAGGATAATCCCCTTTGCCTTTACAACCTCATCACCTTGATCAAAAGGTTGGTTCACATTGATAGAGAATCTTGTTCACCAAAGACCACAATTCTATTATAGATAGACAATCACATCCACTTGATCTTACACCAGGGAAATAAACCCTTAATCCTTGCATACATTAAGCATCCTTAATCCGTAGGTGTATATTCATCATCCTAGACGCATCCTAGTCCTAGCGTCATCATCCTTATATTTTTAGGTGCATCCTTGCATTACATCTTGCATCTCATATCCCCTTAAGGTAGTCATTTCATGCCACCTATCACACAAGCCACTAAGAAGAGGAAGAACATGGACCCCAATCTTCTCGCTAGTTCATCTAATCCTATGATTGACAACACTAACGCCATGGTTACTTATGTGCCTTGGCCCAATGATCAAATTGAACACATCTAGGTAGATACTAATGAGACACCTACCATGAGTACCATAGAAAAATTTATTAATCATCTAGGACATATCCACATGGTGAATGCCATGAGTGGACGTAACAGTAATCAGGTACTCCTAGACATTCAGCAACAAGGACTTCAACTCCCACCTTGGATTATACCCACACTTGTCACATGAACTATGGCACTTCCAAGGGAATGTTATCCTCCTCCTAGAAACAAAGTTTGTGATACACTTCAGTGAGCTCTACAAGTGGGAACTCTTATCGCACAGGTAGTACAACCTTCCATCCCACCCTCCATCATGCATACAACACCTTCATCTACCTCAGGAGCCACACCTCCTGATCCAACATCAACAGCACAAATGATACCCCCTATCACTACACAAGTGCCTCCTCAAGCCACAACTGCTCCACTTTCACAAGCATTCCCAACATTTATGGCATAATTTTCACCACCACTAGTCAGCATGCAACAAACCACCATTCCACCTATCCCCACTCAACCCATTCAAAGTGCAACAACCAGTTCATAGCATCAAAGCACCCAAGTCTCCATGTCTATTCTACCTTTCTTCACAATAGGCATGCCACCTACTAATGCCTATAACCAACCCTTATATCCACAAGGGTCCACTTTCCCCACTTCACTAGCAATGCAACCACAATGTATGCTAGCAGTTTTACTGCAAATGCAAACCAATCCAAATCCTACCACACAACAACCATCTACCAATGCCTTTGTCATAACCCAAATACCCATCCAGCAACAATAGCAACCAATCTAGCAACAACAACAACCAATTCATCAACAGGAACAACCAATCCAACAATAGCAACAACCTATTCAGCAACAATAATCCATCCAGCAACCATCCCAATAGAAACAACCTATTCAGCAACAACAATCCATCTAGCAACCATCCCAACAACAACCATAGCAGTAAATTGTCATCCCATTCACATCCCAAGCACAATAAAAACAAATCAACCCCTTCAGAGTTGCGCAGTCCACCCTCTAAGTTGCACCACATCCACAACCACAAATGCAAGGGGAAAATCTCTTTATGGTATGACTACTACAACAATTTTCTAATCCTTTCATCCAACCCATGCAACAACAGAAAAATCATTCCGCCAACAACCTAGCCATTCCATTCTTTGTTGCATTGCAAACCGTTCCACCACCACAGAAAAACAATATTCCCAGTAATACCAATTTCCTCGCTACAACCACTAGGGGCATTCCACTACAGAACACTTATCCTCCACCCCATGCAGGTGTGCAACAAGCTCATCCCACTTATCAAATGCCATGGAAAATACAAACCTACTTCCAGCAGTTGCAACAACCTTACCAAGTGCTGGCACCTCCTCCACTTTAGTATTCCCCTCAACCGCAGCTTCCCCTCAACAGAACACTTATCCTCCACCCCATGCAGGTGTGCAACAAGCTCATCCCACAACCATCATATCAAACAACACAATATCCCCCAAAAAATCTCCCATATTTTCCATTTTATCCATATCACGTTCAAGGAACCCATACAATCACGGTTAATAATCCTCCCCCACAAATCAACCATGAATGGGAGGAAATGAAGAATGCTCTCAAAGAGCTAAAACTAGGGACCGAGGCTAAGACATTCAATTTTGAAGATGTGTGTCCTTATTTATTTGATCAATCTATCACTTCCATACCCTTCCCCAACCACTTTGAGAGACCCAAATTTGATAAATATCGAGGGAAGGGAGATCGTGTGTCACATGAAAGAGTTCTACATGGCATGTCAAGAAGTGGCCTATAGCGATAATTTCCTCATGAGACTATTTCCCAATATCTTAGGAGGAATTTATCTTGAGTGGTTCTACAAAATCCCCTACGGTACAATCTCTACTTTCACTGAATTATCTAAAACTTTTGTGGCCCAATATGCACATAATGTCAAAAATGATCTCACTCCTTGATCTATGCAATTCCAAATAAAAGGGAGGAGAAAGCCTGGTCAATTACCTTCAGCACTGGCAAGGGCTTACTACAAAGTTGTCCTATCAACCCCCTAAGAAAAATCTTATCAAAATCTTCATTAACAACCTCCATCCTAAGCTCACCTATCACATGCACATTAATTGCATACAAACTTATCAAGACATCTAGATCAAAGGCATGGATCTTGAACAAGGCCTCATAGAAGACGGTGCCATCAAGCACTACAAGGAATCCCAACCTGACAAAAATAATAATGATCAATCAAGGTATTGGAACAAAAACAAGAATGCAGTAACTGATTGAGCCACTAACACCAAACACATTCAGGTTGTGGTAGCCGGTCACAATACACCTACCCAAAGCTATTAGCAAGCACCACCATTATACCCTCAACCTCCTCCCATGTATCAACAACCCACTCCCATGTATCACCAACCAACGTACCAGTAAAACACATGCCCTCAAGGCATGACTATCTATCCCCCTCTAGGGACATCATATCAACACAAATACCAAGGTCCTATGAACTAGACAAATGCTATATCATTCCCACATGGACAACAAAGGCCTCACACTTCAAATGTGTCACAATGCACGTTTACCCCTTTGGGTGAACCTATAGATGTCATCTTTCATAGAATGGTCCAAGCTAACCAAGTTGTGTATCCAAAAATGCAGCCATTTGATGACTCAACACCTAAGCCTGTCTGGTATAAAGACAATGAGTACTATGAGTATCACCGTGTTAAGGGACACACCACCCTCAAATGCATGAAGCTAAAACATTACATCCAGGATCTCATCGACCGTAAAGAGATCAAAGTGGACTCTCCTACTCAACCATCACAAAATGCAGGCCTTAAAATCTATCAAAATGCATTTCCTAAACATACCTCAGGTAAAGGCCCAAGCAATCCTACTCAATCCTCTGATCAGGGGAAGGGTAAACAAGGAGAAAATTCTGATAGAAAATATTATACAAATGCATATATCAACTACGATAATCTCATTGGCTACATATCCCAAGTCTGGTCCTCTGTCAATGTCATCCATATCAAGGGTGTCAATAACCAATGCATAGTCACCACTCATAGAGGAAGAATAATAGTTGTAAGTGCCAGTACCACTCCATCTGCTAGTACCTAATACAACATTTTGGAACACCTAGGGAATAATCCTACCCAAATTTCCATCTTGGATCTCCTCCGCACTTCACCCACATATCAAGAGATCCTTAATAAAGCCTTGCAAGAATCTTGTGTTCCTAGTGACATCAACCTCACTAAATTCCAAAACCTCTTCGGCCACTTATCTACATCCTATGGGGTCTCCTTTAAACCAATAGATGTACCCTTAGAAGAACCTAACCATAATCTCCCACTCTGTATTGTTTTCATGGTTAAATATTTTTCCATTAAATAGGTCATGATAGATAATAGTTTGGCTCTAAATTTGTGTACTCTAAAATTCATAAAATAGTTGGGTTGTAGTGAAGCAGATATAACAAATGAGGTCATAACAATCAAAGCCTATGATAATCTAGAGCATACTTCTGAAGGCACCATATCATTACCCATCCAGGTGGACCCTATTATCTAGGATATAGTATATCATGTTGTTGATCTTGACCTTCCCTTCAACATCCTCCTTGGATGCCCATGGATTCATTCTATGCAAGACATTCCCTCCACCTACCATCAGTGCATCAAATTCCCATATAACAGCACTGAGATCACCATCTGTGCAGATACCAAGCCCTTTGCATACAATAATGCATTAGAGACTTCCTTCTCACATTCCAATCACTTTCCTAGGATCAATATTGGCACCTTTGTTTCCATTTCATCTCAAACCCATTCAGACCCAGAAACAATCCTTTCCTCCACCCTTTCCATGGTCAATATCAACAACAAAGGTTGCGATGAGTATAGTTTATCTGATGCTTTCACAGTTGGAGCACTCCCAATTGATCCACATAGTCAAGGCCACCAACCTAATCCAAGAAAGATAGAACTAAAGACAACCAAGGTGCTACTATTTGGTCTTACCACTTTTATCTCAAAGGGTACTTTGAATGGCTAGGAAATGACACCAAACATCAACCAATGGCTCTATAAAGATCCACCACCCAAGGACATAAGTCACCTTAATTACATCAAAGGTAAGTACCATGCAACTCACAAGATAGTGATAGAAAAATGGAACTACCAAGGAGGTGGACTTGGTTATGAAGAGCAAGGAATGAAAGATCCTATTGTACCTACCTGACGAGAAAAGCACCTAGGCCTTGGCGTGGACTCTAAAATCAATGGGGGCACCAATGAAAACATCTATGCCTCTTATCCTTCCCTGGGTGAAATCGTAGACATTGAAGATTTTCCAGAAGAGAAAGTTGTGTGAGCCTATGACGATGTCTTTGATGATGAAACCTTCCTAGGCAATTCGGTCCTATGCCAGCTTTCCATTCTTTTCATTGACCTTCCCCTCCGCTATCCTGAACTCATAGACTGGGGCCAACCAAGTGTTGTGCATGTTGACGAGTTCCAAAGTGAGGAAGTTCTCTTAAGCTTTATGGGAGTAATTGAAAAAATCAATGACTAGGGGAAAGACTCAGCATATGTCTACAAACTGAACCCAAAGGCATACTTTGGGGAAGAGGAGAACTTCAGCCACAAAAATGAAGAAGAAAACAAAAATAAAAAAGAGAATAATTGATCCCCTAGAGAAAACCCCTTTGGGGCGCTATGTAATCATAAAAAAGTAAAAACAAAGGGGGTATCTGCTAAAAAAAACCTCCCTGAGGTGCCAGAGGATGAGGAATCTCCTCTTCTTCTAATCCATGATTACTGGCCTAAACAGTCATCGATTCTCATTGAAGAAACAAAACCTATCAACCTGGGCACCAAAGAGAATCCTACCATCACATACATAGTAGCATCTCTAACTGAAGTACAAGAAAGTGATCTTGTCACTTTATTGAAGGAATCCATCAATAAGTTTGCATATTCTTACTCCCACATGCTGGGATTAGACCCCCAACTTGGTGGTTCATCATCTTGCAGTGGACCCAAACATCAAACCTGTCAAATAAAAGCTCAGAAAGATGCACCCTAAAGTGGCACTACTTGTAAAAGAAGATCTAGAAAAGTAACTCCAAGCCAAGATCATCCATTTCATTGACTACTCTAACTTGATTTCTAACATGGCGCCAGTGTCTAAACCTGATAAATCAATCAGGATATGTACAGACTTCTGAGATCTCAACAAGGCATGTCCTAAAGATGATTTCCCACTACCCAACATAGACATGATCATGGATCTCACAGCAGGACATGAGATGTTGTCACTCATGGATAGATTTTCCGGATATAATTAGATCTGCATTGCAAAAGAAGATCAGCATAAGATAGCATTCACAAACCCCTGGGGCACCTTCTGCTATAACATGATGCCTTTTGGCTTGAAAAACATTGGGGCAACCTATCAAAGGGCCATGACTATCATTTTTCATGACATGATTCACAAGATCCTTGAAGACTATGTAGATGATATCTTAGCAAAATCAGTTAGAAGGGAAGATCACCTCAATGTTTTGGAATGCATCTTTCATAGGATTGGACACTAGTGCCTAATGCTCAACCCTAAGAAGTGTGTCTTCAGGGTAGGTACAATAGGATCTTTCATTCCTTGCTCTTCATAACCAAGCCCAAAATATATGGCATGTGTCTTAAGATGAGGCATCAAAATAGATCCAAAAAAGGTACAAACTAACATAGAGGTGCCTCCACCAAAGACACTCTAACAACTATGCAGCCTCCAAGGAAAGCTACAATTTATACGCCATTTTATCTCTCAGTTAGCAGAAAAGTTCTAACCATTCACTCATCTCCTATGAAAAGATAACACATTCAAATGGGATCCTCAAGGCTAGAAAAGATAACCATGTCTTGTTCTTTTCAATCTATTCAATCTCATCATTCATAGCACTTATCCATTCTTCATTATCTAGTGCAACATTGACAGACTTTGGTTCAAACTCACAAATTAAGCAATTTGAGTTTAAAGACTTACTTCTTGTTCTTGTACCAACTTTCTTATCTCCTATGATTTGGTTCTCTGGATGGTTCCTTCTTACATATCTTGCAAGTATAGGTATAGCTCTTTGCATATCAACTTGATCTTCATTACCTTGCACATTATTTTGATCATTATCCTAACCATCGGTAATAGCATTCTGGCCGTCGGTTACAACATTCTGTTGTTCTAGATTTAAGCACTATTGCTCAGGTAGATTTATGGGTTCTTCATAGTATACAAACTTGTTATAGTCCTTTGGTTCTTTTGTGATTTCCAGCTCATTCTTTTCTAAAAATTCATCAATCTTCACATTTGCACTTTCAACTATTTTGTTAGAAGCCTTGAGTAGACATTTAAAAGCTTTTCTTTTGGTAGAATATTGTAGAAAAATACTTTCATCACTTTTGGTGTCGAGCTTTCCATTTCTATTGTCCTTTAAGACATAAAATTGACTGCCAAATATTTTGAAGTAACTTACATTGGGTTTTTTACCATACCATAGCTCATAAGGAGTCTTCTTTGACTCCTTTCTCAATTGTACTCTGTTAAGTGTATAGATAGCAGTGCTAACAGCTTCCCTCCAGAAGATCTGGGTGATGTCCTTCTCTATCATCAGTGTTCTTGCATAGTCAACTATTGATATGTTCCTTCTTTCAGCAATCCCATTTTGTTGTGGTGTTCTTGATGCAGAAACCTGTCTTTTGATACCATGCTCATTACAGAAATTAGTGAATTCATCTGATATAAATTCTCCTCCTCTATCTGATATGAAACATTTTAGATCTTTACCACTTTGTTTTTCTACCATAGCCTTATACCATTTAAACATCTTGAATGCTTCAGAATTTTCTTTTAGAAACATGAATCTCATCATTCTAGAATAATATCAACAAAGAGAATAAAATATCTATCTCCATAATAGCTCTTTGTCCTCATAGGTCCACATAAATCAGTATGGACTAATTCTAGAATATCATCAGATGTATGGGTTTTGCTTTTGAAACTAGACTTTGTCATTTTACCTTTTTGACAATTCTTGCACATGATGTTGTTTGGATTTGTCATCATCGGTAAGCCTCTGACACTTCTTTCCCTGCTTATTTTCATCATGTTGTCAAAATTCACATGACACAACCTTTTGTGCCACAGCCATATGTCTTCGTTTCTAGTCATTAAGCAAGTGGGGTTAGTATCATTTAGATATAATAAGTTACCTTTGGTCTATTCCCCGGTACCAATCAGTATTCCTGATTCATTGAAGATCTTTGCCTTCTTGTTCTCAAATGCTACTCTATGACCTAAATTATTCAGCTGAGAAACACTCAACAGATTATAATTCAGTCCTTTTACCCAATAAGCATTTTCACATTTAATCAGGTTATTCAGCATTATTGTTCCTTTACCTTCAATTTGACAAGGTGAATCATTTCCCATTCTTACTGTACCACCTTTATAGTATTCAAAAGTA
>MU223739.1:1946452-2009046 GCA_018584345.1 Thuja plicata
TGTGGTGGTTGACAGGTTTTCAAAGATGGCACATTTCATTCCCTGTAAGAAGACAAATGATGCTATTCATGTGGCTGAATTGTTTTTCAGAGAAGTGGTGAGACTACATGGTCTACCAAAGAGTATATTTTCAGATTTAGACACTAAGTTTATTGGATATTTCTGGCACACATTGTGGAAGAAGTTGAAGACAGACTTGAAGTTTAGCTTATCACATCATCCACAGATGGATGGACAGATAGAGGTGGTGAATAGGAGTTTGGGAAATTTGCTGAGATGTTTGGTTGGAGATAAGTCAATAAGCTGGGATTTGATTCTACCATAGGCAGAATTTTGTTACAATAATTTTGTCAACAGGAGCACTGGTAAATCACCATTCTAGATTGTATTTGGAAGTAGTCCCAGAAATGCTTCAGAGTTGAGGAAGATAGACAAAGGAGAGATAAGTAGTGCTGAAGCTAAGGATTTTGCAGAACATTTGAAGAACATCCATGAGGAGGTGAGGAAGAACATTGCCAATATGAATGCATAGTATAAAGCTAAGGCAGATGAGAGAAGGAGGCATAAAGAATTTCAGGTTGGGGATGAATTCATGGTTCATTTGTGGAAGGAGCGATTTCCAGTTGGTACATATAACAAGTTGGAAATGAAGAAGTTTGGGCCATGTAAGATACTGAAGAAGCATGATTTAGGAAATGCCTATGAGGTAGAAATGCCTACTGAGTTGAATATTTCACCAGTATTTAACATTGCATATTTGATAGAGTACCATGAACGGGGTGTTGAAGGCGAGCTCACAAAAACACAGTGGAGCCAATAAGAAGCCAATTTTTTGTTCTTGCAAATTTCTGTTGTTTCTCTTTGTTTCTGTCATGTGTTGATTGGTATTAAGAGGAGTCCCCTTCATCAAATACATAATCATAGCAACAGAGTACTTTACAAAGTGGGTTGAAGCAATTCCACTCACCCTCACTACATGATTCCAGATATCCAAATTCATCCTCTATCACATTGTCTTCTACTTCGGCATACCCTCCACTATCTTCACAGATCACGGAACACCATTTGAAATCAACACATTAGTGATCTATGTGCTTTCCTCCATATCCATCACCATTTCTCTAGTCCATATTTCCCACAAGGTAACGACCAAGCTAAGGAAACTAATAAAACCCTCCTCAAAATCTTCAAGAAAGTTGTCAATGATACTGGTCATGAATGGCATCTCCAGATCAACCCCACCCTCTAGGCATATCACACTTCTTACTGTACTCCTACAGGAACCACTCCATACTCCCTAGTCTATGGTGATAAATTAGTCTTACCAATTGAGGTCAAACTACCATCCCTCTAGTATCACTGAGAGGTCTGGTTGATGATGAAGATTACTGAGTAGCGTGACTCACATAGATTGATCTACTAGATGAAAATTTTTATTAAGCCTATGATCACCTGGTTGTCTATCAAAATATACTCAAGCAAAACTATAACTAGAATTTCCACCCACACCAGTTCCAAGTGGGGGACCTTGTGCTAAAGGAAAATCAAAAAGTGGGTACTGATTGGGAAAAGAAAGGTAAGTTTGAGGTCACCTGGCAAGGTCCCTATGTTGTCACTACATGCTTCGATTCTATGGCATATCAACTCTCCACTCCTGAAGGAGAAACCCTAAATGATCCTATCAACATCATTCATCTCAGGCACTTCTATGCCTAATGGCTATTTGTTCATTCCAATTATCTAAGAAAATCCATAAAAAGTATAAAAAGTACAAAAATAGTGAAAAGCGGTCCTGAAAAAATCTCAAAAAAGAAAAAAAATGAAGCTGAAAAAATGGTTGTCCCGGTGAAAACCTGGCAAATAGGAACTTGGACATCAAAAAGATCAAAAAAAAAAGGAGAATAAAGAGAAAAATTTCGTCCAATGGTGAAAACTTGGCAATCAAGCACCTTGGACAAGTATGCATGATGAAAACCTGGCAACAGGCATCACACATAGTGGACCATTCCATTATCTATCAAAATCTCATTTCCCTCCATCACAATCATCACATCTCTTCAAACCTCAGCATTTTTTGTATTCCCTAGGTGTTCACATATCACACGCACTAGTCCAAAATGATCCTCCTATCTTGTGTCCTGAGCTTTTGTACATATCATCTTGTATATTGTTGTCTGTACATTGTACTATCCCAATCCATGAGCTTCAGTCCTGTACATATTCCTCTTAGTCTTCCACCTAGTGTTTCTTGTATATATCTCATATCCTCGGTTGATATCCTTGCATAACATGATCCAGTTATGCTCTTAAAATCTTAGGTTTTAGCAAGTGCATTTTGATGAAATCTTAGCTCCACAGTTTGATCATAGTGCACTTTTGACCAATCAGATTTACGAATCCCATATTTCTAGAAATGGGTCCATTGAGGATGTATCCTTCCTCTCGTTGACTTAATTCTAGATCATCATCATCTCTGGGTTCTTGTAGGATGTATCCTTCCTCTTGAACTAATCAATCTGCATACCATAGTATCACACACATCAAAACAACATGATCCAATCAAATCTCAGTAGCAATCTTTGTACATGATCACTTGTAATTAATCGTTCAGTTTGGTCCTTGTATATTTGTGGTGTGTCCAATCCTTTCACCATAACCCTAACATCCTGAGTCATCGTCACACTAACATTCCCTGCCTAGTCATTCCTAGTCCTCCTGGCTAGTTCATTAGTTGATTGTGACACACACCAAAAATATGGGTCCCATCTCATCCATTGCATCCATCGCATCCATTACATTTGGTTGTCACATTAGGTTCATTATTAGATTGCATTAGGTTCATTATTATATTGAATTAGGTTCATCATTTAATTGCATAATTTAGATTCATTTTATCATCTTGCATTGTTAAATCATTTAGATTCATTATTATAATATGGAATTGTTAAATCATTTAGATTCATTGTTATAATCTTGCATTGTTAAATCATTTAGATTGCATTGTTAAATCATTTAGATTTATTTTCATCTTGCATTGTTAAATCATTTAGATTCATTTTCATCTTGCATTGTTAAATCATTTAGATTTCATTATTAACTCGTTTAAATAATTATAGTCTTGCATTGTTAAGATTCATTTGGATTCATCATGCATTCATATACATATTCATAAATCATTAGCATATACATTGCATACATCATAAAATCACATCACATCCTTCATCCACACACATCAGTACATCATATAAGCATCATCTACCCTACCTCAGTCATACATCATATATACATAAGCATAAAACCATTTTGCATCCACAATTTGTTACACATATGCATCACATCCTTCAAGCATCAATGTTAGTCCCTATATAATCATATGCATCATAGCATCACATAAATCAAAACATCAGAATCATACATCATAAGAATCGTAGATCACTCATCGATCATATATATAACAAATGTCCATAAGTACAATGCATGTCATCAATAAAATATATCACGTGCACCTCAGTGCTGATATATGTATGCATCTCATCTCAAAATGTAGAAATGTGTGTCACATAGTTCTCTGATGAATCATGTCGGTGGCTGTGATGGTCCACCTCCTTGCCCTCGTGGTGGAGGTGGTGGCATCCTCACAGATCCCTGAGACTGTGAAGTCCTACCTATGGTATGTGGTCGAGACCTCTCTAAGTACTCTTGCCTCTTTCCCTTAGAAACTAGCTGATGATACAACACCCGATATTGGGATGCCTCTCTTCCTACCCTAGTCGCATCTTGGTGAGCTGTGAAAGCCTCTACCACAACTTGTCTAGCCCCACCTGTAATGGATACCTTCCTAGCGATATCTCGCTTAGTCCTATACACCTTAGCCTGCCTCTGTGTTGCATCCCTCTCTGAGGTCAAGGCAAGGATTTTCTCTATGGCATGATCCATCTACTCATTCAAGGTCTCCAACTAGTTTGTCAATGTACCTATCTCAGTCTGCAACTCTATAGCATCCTGCATTAGGTCAACCATGGAAAACTCTCCTGAGTCAACCCTGCCCTATAGAGTGTCAAGAGAACCCTCAGCCCTTTCTTCCCATGTTGTCTCTATAGCTAATAGCCCCTATATTCAGGTCATCTTTGTCTATATGATGGTCTTGGATACCTCCACCATCCCCAGTAAACCCTATAGTTGTGCACACCCGGTCTATAAGCTATCTCACTCTGAGATGACAATCTCATGAGTATCCTATGCAAAAAATCCTACCGGTGGCCCTTGTGGCCCCTATGGTACTTGTACCTATGGTGCTTATACCTATCCCTACACTAGAACCTAAGGTTCCTGGTCCTATCCATCACCTGGTGACCCCTGTCGCCCCTGATCCGGTCCAGCCCCTGCCTGTGCCTTTGTCTGAGGTCTAACCTATCTCTATTGTGGCCTCCTCCTCTTCCCTTCTATTGAGGTCTTAGGGTCATCTATTATGTATATCCCATCATCCACATCCATGTCTCTTGTCAGCTACTCATGAGCAGCCACCTGAGCTGGGTCTATGAGTTGTAAGGGCACATGTGCGGCCCAACATGCTACATACTCTACTGTCATCCCTGCGTCAATGACATCTAGCCTAGCCATGAAGTCTACCTGCACCATCATCCTCTAGGATTCCCTCACTATGAGAGCATCAGTGTATCTTCCACACACACCTACCTCCTTAGTGACATGAAGATGTAAGTCATCCTCTGCCACCACCCCCTGTTGTAGTTTGAACTATCTCATGACCCTAGATGGTCTGTATCTCTCTATCTGGTGGATGGTCCTCCCCAGAAGAAAGAAATCAGTGTATACGTATGAGAGATATAAGAAATCCTTGAACCCATCCTCTGCTCCTTCCACCCAGTCCATAGCTCCCCATGGCTCACAGAGTCTGTATGGGGTCCAGCAGAAAACCTGAACCTCATCTAGTAATCGATGCTAGTATCCAGTCTGACCGACAGAAGTATATCTCAAAGGTAGCCTATATCTACATTGATACAGCTCTCCTATCTACTGAGCCTCTCACACTCTCACTGACCAAAACACTGCAATGTGCTCCCAGGCCAATACTAACAGCAGAGTAACTCCAGTCCTCATGTTGTGTACCCTGTGGTATGTAGCCATCTGTAGATCATGGTACAACTGTCTGAGGAAAATGTACCCCTAGTAGTAGGATGTTCCCTCCTCTAGCATCTCTGCTAGCACCTAAGACCATCTCATTCCAAATCCATGACCAACCAAATCAGCTAGCATCTATCCTTAGATCAGTCCTGCCAAAAATAGGGCTATACACCGCAATCTCCTATTAACCGCTGGCTATCAGTGCATCTAGGTCCTATATGTAGGGATCCTCCTCATAGGCCTCCTAAATGCAATCTCTATGTAGTGATCACTTTCCTCTAATCTATACTGAGGAATCACCCCTCAGATTGGTATCCGAAGAATCTTCCACACATCCTCAAGAGTGATCGTGGCCTCTCCTGTAGGCAGATGGAATGTGGTTGTATCACTATGCCACCACTTGATCAAAGTGGTCATCATCCCATTATGCACCTGTAGCCTAGGCCAATGGGTAACATAGTCCAACCCAATAACTTCTAGCAACCCCCAGTCCTCCTTTGTAAGTTGAGCCTTTAACTCCATGGTTGGCGGCCAGTGCTCCTGAGATCCCAATGGTGGGAACTACTCCTGCAAGATTCAAAATCCACCATTTCAGCCCGAATTTCTTTTATTCCTAGCCTAACCCCTCCCAAACTAGGGCATCTTATCCCTAGTTTCTTTTTTGACCCATCCCTGGCCCCCGCTGGGTCTCTTTGTTTCTCTTCCCCTTGGCGTCTACCCCTTTGGACGCAGATGTCAATTCAGCCAGAAACACCAATTCTTACATCGGTGTCTCCACCTTCATTCCTTTGTAGAACGTTGTCTCCAAAGATGCAGATTTGGGTCCAGCATCTTTGAAGATGCCAGTTCAGCACTGACATCTTTGGAGACACAGCTTCGGGGATCGGCATCTTCACAGATGCTAGTTCAAGAACTGGCGTCTCTAGTCTGAAACCTAATTACCCACATTTAGTGCCCCCTAACCCACCCAAAAAGTATTAAAAACTTTGACAACAATAAATTCAAGGTAACATTGAGTCACTCACCGGTACCGGTCACTCTGCAGGTCTCCTGTGTGTGCGAACGCACTCCCCCAACTGCCCCTTCATCCTCATGCCAGCCATAATTTTCACTCCAAAGCTCAATTTTTTCCAAATCACTATTCACCAATGACCTTCTTTAACCCCCCCCAGCCCCTCTTATAGCCCCTGTTATCCCCAAAAAAATTTCCACTCCATTTACCCCCCCACCCCACAACCCTATATCATCATCATTACTTCAGCATGACTCCTAGAAACCCTCTTCATTTGGGGCAACTTATTTTCTTTTCTTTGATGTAATGTCACTTGTGATGCCATGACAAAGAGGGGCAAAACATAGACGTCCAAAAATATTAATATTAAATTCCCTCTTACACCTCTAACTATTTAATTTAATCAATTAAATAGTTTCATTGCTATTATTTATCAATAATCTAAATACTATCCTAATGTATTTTATTAATACATTTGTCTCACAAAATTCCCCTTTTTAATAAATTTATATTAATTAAAATCCCTTCATATTCCTAATTCTTCTAAACTATTTCATTTAAATCTAATTTGAATTATAATCTAAACCCTAGCTAGGAACCTATTAATCCAACCTAGAGACCTACCCTAAGCCTACCCTATTCCTACTCTACTCCCATCACCTCATTTCCTAAGCATGTTTCCCTACCTAACTATCCTTTAATCATACTTAAATGGTGATTCCTAACCTTTTTAAGGCTAATGGAATGCTCACCCACATGGAGAAATTCTCTCCAAACTGAGCACCCATCCCTCTTAAATTCCTCTTACAAGTTTGTCTCCCACTTGAAAATCTTGAGCCTCTCAATATTTGATGCCAAGTTTGACTCAAATTTAGCCATACCTTCAAGCCTATGTGTCCCTTATGTGGCTCTTATTTGGATGCCACATAGATGCCACCTCATCCAAGCCCTCCTCTTCTCTCCCAAAATTCTGTAAATAGAGGCCTTCTCCTCTTCATTTATCATCTCTCATTGTGCATTGTTATTATGCTAGAATTACTTTAGATTTTCATTTTTTTTTTCATGATCATAGTTTCTTCTTTAATTCACTTATAAATCACATGCTAGGATCAATTTGGTAAATGAATCATAGTTTCTTGCATTGTCTTGCATTTCAATCATAGTAGTTTAATCATTTGGAGAAGTTTGAGACTAGTTCTTGAATCCTTCTCTAAACTTACATCAATCTTACTCATTCGACTTGGGGATCCATTGCATTTTGTGTGCTTGAGAGAGCACACCCACATCCATCAAAATGATAAAATCAAACAAGTTAAATAGGGTGCTTACTTGTTTTATCTCAACCTGATGTTATTTGGTGTTCTTTGTTGCTTGCTTGCTCTTCCATATGATTTTGAATTTATTATATGTGCTAACCCACTAATCTTGCATGTTTGAGCTTGCTTCCAACAGGTTTTAACCATTAATAATTCCCCACACTACACAAATAAATTCTACAGACAACGAGAAATAGAAGCAAGGGCATTCACTGAGAAGAAAGAAGAAAGAAGGGGAAAAAAGGAATTGAAGAGAACATTGATCAGAGAGGTATTATGGACTAACAATAGATCTGAAAATCTACAAGTTAAAGTTGTATTATTGAACAGGTCATTTACTATTTTAGTTTAACCATTGATTTAGAAAATCTCTTAACTGAGTGGGATTTAACCATCCTTAATGTATTGAGATACTCAAGAGTATCAAAAGATTTTCTTATTGACAACATAGTGAATGCTAGGTCAAAATAAAAACTATTAGTTTTGAATCCTCTAACAAGGTCACACTTAATGATGTGTTTGTAACCTTTAATAGGGTTGGCTCTTCACTGAGCTCACTTGAAAAGAGTGAAAATTTTGGGTTACCAGTCCCAAGTGGTTTTTCCCTTAACAAGGTTTCCACATTAAAAATACATGTCTCAAATGTGTATATGGTTCATTTCTTTGATTTTTTTCTTTACACATTACTAAAATAGGATTGGTCGGTAAACACTAAGTTTAATTACTGCTACTCGGTAAATAATAGAAAATAATAAACACTATATTCATCAAGCAATATATATTTGATAAGATTAATTAAGGCATACATCTTGAAGGACTGAAAGATAACTAGAGGATATTAAATTTATGATATAAATTTTGGTTAGATCTTTTGGATTTATTTTTGAGGCCACTGATTCACCCCCCCCCATCAGTTATTCTAATAGATGTCTTCATGGGCTTAGTGGGTGCTTTTGGAGAACTTCTCTCCATAGAACCCATGACAGCTACAAAGTCCAAACTGGTGTATGCTAGAATCCATGTTAATATACACTAAAATATGGACCTTCCTGAGGTTATTTCAATCAACTCAAAGTTGGGTAAGGATATTCAATCTATAGAATATGAATCTATTCCATTTGCTTGCTTCTCTTGTAAAAAAGTGAGATAGTGGGAAAAACAATGCCCATTAAAATAGTAGAAAGAGAAAGTAAGTCAAGGAAAAAAGTGGGAGCCAAGGAAAGAATGGAAGGAGAAATCTAGTCTGAATGAAGCACTTACAATCAACCTTGGAACAAGTCTTCAAGCTAAGAACAAGGAGGGAGAGGATAATAATGAGAATCTAGAAAATAATAGTAAGGATTGAAACATCCTTACAAAGAACAAGTAGGTAGGAAAATGGGTATAAAGATTCAGCTAAGGGAAGGAAAGATCCATAGATTCCAATAGAAAAGGAAACAACAGAGATCGAGAACTATAGTAGTCCTTCAACCCATAAAAACCAAGCACAGGATCAATTCAAGGAACAAAATGAGTCTATGCCAAAAATTTTGAGAAAGGAAATTAGAGATACTATGGACAATATTGTTGATCTTTCTCCTATTAGGACGGAGAATCCCTTTATTCTTTTAAGATTAAATTTTGGGGAGCCTGTGTTGAATGGAAGTAATTCTAAAGTGAGTGATGATGAAGTCTTGTCCCCTCTAGCGGACCTATGGAGTGAATAAATAATGGAAAGATATATTATATCAAGGGAAAGACAAGAAGAACCATGGACTGAAATAAATGGGAAAAAAAATTCCTCTTAAAGTTCCACAAAAAAAGGAGGGCAGAACCAAAGCAATTCTCATGGATCACCAAAGAAACAAGATAATCTACTCCAAGGTGGAGTTTAGACAAGAAGGCAATAGAAGGCTGATGTGGGAACCCCCAAAAACAATAGAGGAAGAAAAATTATCAAAAAGACACATGAGAAAGAACCAAAATATAATATAGCTAATGGTCCGCAACGTACCATCCCTTAGATATGTTCTCCAACTCTATAAATGAAATTTATATCTTGGAACATTAGAGGACTAAATAGTCCCCATAAACATGATTTCCTAAGGAATCTGGTTAGAGATATTAAACCAGATATTTTAATTATTCAAGAAACCAAAATTCTCAAAGATAAAGTGGAAAAAATTCATATGGTTAAGAATGGTGGTAGTATAGGAGTTGACTCTGATGGAGCCTCAGGTAGTATTGTCATTTTCTAGAATAAATAGATTGTTAACTAAAATTTCCTTACAAGTGAGAAAAATATTTTATTGATCAAGGCTAGCTATATAAATGATAACTTAACCTAGAATATTGTCAATATTTATGCTCCCAATAATGGAAAAGGTAGATTGAAGTATTGGCAAAGTCTGAGAGAGATTTGTAAGCAGTTCCAAGAAGAAATTTGGATGGTAATGGGAGACTTCAATACTCCCATTAAAAATGATGAGAAAATGGGTGGTATTCCCTCCCAGATGGATAGAAGAACTGATATGATTAACTACATCAATTATGAAGCCTTTTTAGATATGGAACTGGAAGGTATAAACTACACTTGGTCTAATAGAAGAATAGGTAATGACCTCATTTAGGTCAAATTGGATAGATCACTATTATCTCATAATTGGGTTTAAAGGTATTCCCACTCCCTTTATTCTGAGCTGTGAATTAGATCTAATCATTTCCCTATATCTGTAAATGCTAACTTGATCAATTTTAAAAAGAACATACCTTTTTGGTTTGAAAAAATATGGACAACCCACCCAAAATTGAAAGAAAGGATAGAAGACTTGTGGAACTATGAATTGGAGGGGGGGGCATGTATAGAACTGCTAATAAATTG
Source organism: Thuja plicata (assembly GCA_018584345.1). Taxonomy (NCBI): domain Eukaryota; kingdom Viridiplantae; phylum Streptophyta; class Pinopsida; order Cupressales; family Cupressaceae; genus Thuja; species Thuja plicata. The sequence continues at coordinate 1,956,783 of MU223739.1, forward strand.
AACACCATCAAAAGGAAACTCAAAATATGGAACAAGGAGGTTTTTGGATATATCTTCCAAATGAAAGGTAGAATGCAGGCTGATATAAAGGAAATCCAAGAAAAAATCTAGAATGAAGGCCTCTCTGAGGAAAGTAAAGCAACGGAAAAATCTCTACTGGCATATTATCATTACATAATATCTAAGGAGGAATCCTTCTGGAGACAAAGATATAGAGCACTATGGCTCAAGGCTGGGGATAAAAATACTAGATTATTCCATATGACAGTAATGAAACATAAAGCAATCAATAGGATCTCTAGCCTGATATCTAATGATAAGACTATTAGGAAAGAAGAAGATATTAGAATAGAGATGCACAACTATTTTTCTCATATTTTATCTAAGGATGTCAATTTGAATTGGTTTGACTAAGAAGAAATTCTATCAGCTATCCCCCAGCTAGTAGATGCTACAACAAACAAATTTCTTCAATCAATTCCTTCAAACAAGGAGATTAAGAGTGTGGTTTTCTCCTTTGAAGGGGAGAAATCCCCTAATCCTGATGGATTTCCCATGTTTTTATTCCAGTAGTTTTGTGATATCCTAGGTAAAGATTTGCAGATAGCAGATAAAGAGTTCTTTGCAAAGAAAATCCTCCTTAGGGAACTCAATGCCACTTTTTGGTCTTAATCCCTAAAAAAATGGGAGCCAAATCGGTGGATGCTTTTAGACCTATCAGCCTCTATAATTCCTTGTACAAGATTGTTTCTAAGGTTCTCACTTCCAGATTGGTGTCAGTTTTGTTAGTAATAATTGAGAGGGGGGTGAATCAATGGCCTCAAAAATATTCCAATTAATCAACCCAAAAACTTAGTACCACAATATTTAGCCTCTAGTTATCTTTAGTCTTATAAGATGAATGCCTTCAAATATACTTATCAAATTACTACTACTCAAAATGTTTTGTTAAACCTTATTCTGTATGTTTACCAAATAGCAGTCAGTTAATTTACTGAAAAATAGTAAATTATCTAGAGTATAACGATCAATCCAAATTAGCTATGTGAAATGAAAAACACTAAAGTAATGACTCATAAACACATTGATGCGTAGATTTTTAACGTGGAAACCCTGTTAAGGGAAAAACCAATTGGGACTGGTAACCCAAAATTTTCACTCTTCTGAAGTGAGCTCGATGAAGAGCCAACCATGTTAAAGGTTACAAACACACTATTAGGTGTGACCTTGTTAGAGGATTTAAAGGTTTAGTGTGTCACTTGATATCGGGAATCTCTATGCTACCTTCCTTGATCAAACACTCTCTTGGCCTATCAATAGGTATCTTGAATCTCATGCTATCTTAATCATCAAACTTTTTGAAACTCCTTGAGATGTATCTCAATATAGAAAGGATTTTTAAATCCTGCTTGGTTAAGAGACTTTCTGACTCAATGGTTAAAATGAAATAGTATGATCTGTTCACATATACAACTTATACTTGCAGATTTTCAAATCTATTGTAAGCTCATAAAACTAATTTGATCAATATATCTCTTTTAATAATTTTTCTCCACTTTAGTTCTACTCAGTGATGCTATGCTCTAATGCTCGGTGTCCACAAAAAATTTTAACTCTTTCCTCAGCTTGATTGATCAGGACTATATGAAGTTTCTCTTCATTAGTTTTTCTTTACAATATTCTCTTTTCATTCAATCCCTTATTTTTGAAATGAATTAAGTTGTCTCTTTATATACATAATATCACCATTGTTAGGTTCTTGATTTTTTTGATCTTGGCATGATCCGCAATCTTAGACAATTAGATTTAAAGAAAAACTCATGTTTTATCTCGCAAAGCTCTTGCCAACTAGACAAAATAGCTTTAAATCCTTTACTTATCTCTAGCTTTATCTTGTCAATGAAAATAATGATAACTACCAATTAAGTCTATATTTAGCTCTGCCAGCTAGATATTGTATTGTTTCTGAACTCAAGTTAATTTTGGTGTTTTAACTCTTTGATAGCTGTGTTCAACACTCCAGTTCTCCTCAGGCTTCTCTGTCAGTTTACACTATGATTCAGGCCATCATTTATGCTTGTGATTCTGCTCATCAGTAATTATTGTTAGTGTTATTGGTCGAGCATCACAGTGACTTGACTTTCAGTGATATTTGTCTCTCAGGTTCCACTAGCCATCGGTGTTTGAATTCATATAGTGAATTCTTTTATTTTATGCATTACTAAAAACATAATCTTTATCTCTTTGATTCTTTGAAGTCTTTGACACTTTGATTATAACCGATTAGATTATATCAAGTTGACATCAATGACAATACAATCCATTAACGGATTTAATGTCTTTCATTATCTTTCTATATTTCAGTGATCAACTTAACATCTTCAAACATTCAATCAGTTCTATGTCATCAAATTCTTCTGAATATCATTTCCCCCCGGCAGAATGAATTTTTCCCCAGAATAAAAATTTTGGATTCCATTACTATCGCTCGTGAGAACATTCATTTTCTAGAAACTCCTAAAAACAAGGCTTCATGATGAAATTGGATTTCTCAAAGGCTTATAAAAGAGTTGATTGGCAATTCTTACAGAAAGTTCTTAATTCTTTTGGCTTTGATAATAGGGTAATAAAACTTATTATCCAATTTATCTTGACTGTTTCCTCCTCTGTTATTTTTAATGGTGGTTTTTCTTATTTTTTTAAACCTTCTAGAGGTTTGAGACAAGGTGATCCTATCTCTCCAATCATGTTTTCTATTCTTGCTAAATTCTTAGGGAGGTATATTAATAAACTAGTTAAAAAGGGAGAAATCAATGGCATCTAGCCTTCTTCTGATAGAACTACTTGCTCCCATGAGTAATTTGTGGATGATACTCTTATAATGGGGTAGGAAATAGTAAAAGAAGCTAGAAACTTGAAGAAATCCCTCTCTTTTTATACTGTAGCAATCGGCCAACTTATCAACTGGTCTAAGAGTTTCTTTTATTTCATTAATACCCCTTTGGAGAGATAGAAAAATATATCCAATATCTTAGGATGTAATATTGGAAGTCTCCCCTCTTCTAACTTGGGATTACCTTTATGCTCTAAACCTCCTAACAGCTTTTGGTACTCTATCATAGACAAATATAATAACAAGCTTGCTAGATGGAAAGATGCACTTTTAAGCAATTCAGGGAAGCTTCAACTACTGAAATCTATGCTACAAAATCTCCATGTTTATGTTATGAGCCTATTTAAGATACTTCATAAATTTTCCATGGTGATAGAGAAAATCTAGAAAAGGTTCCTTTGGTCTGGTGTGGAATAAAAGAAAAGACTCAGCCTTATAGCCTAGGAAAATGTTTGTAAGACAAAAAAGTTGTGAGGTCTTGGTCTAAGATCTATTAAAAATGTTAATAAGGCCCTCTTGGAAAAAAAAATATGGAGAATTTATGGAGACCAAAAAGAATGGAATGGGATCATAAGAAATAAATGCCTCTTTAATTCTAATACTCTGCAGGACTACATAAATAATGATATTAGCATGAATGGGTCTAATATATGGAATAGCATAAGCTTGGCTAAACATCTCATCGCTAAAGGAAAGAAATGGAAGCTGGGGGGATGGAAGAAGAATTGACTTCTGGGAAGATAATTGGATCCACAAGGAGCGTTTATCTAATGACCAAGAGTGGAAACAGGCCATTGACGGGTGCAAAGAAACTTTTGGGATTAAGGCTAAAGATTACTGGCAGGAAAGAAAATGAAGGAATATTTGTGAAATAGATAGAAGATTCATTTCCCTCCAGCATGAGTTACAAACCTAATTTATTAAAGATAACCTCCAAGATATTATTGTTTGGGACCCAAGACCTGATGGTAAGTAAATTTTTGCTTCTGCTTATAATCTCTTTAATGTGAGGGAGGATAGACCTCTTTGCTCCTATGTCTGGTACAAACATCTCACTCCTAAAATAAAACTTTTTTTTTGGCTCTTAATTCAAAATAAACCTCTAACCCTTGGTAATCTTTCTAAAAGGATTTTTTATCTTGCTAATAGATGTGTTCTTTGTCTGGAACAAGCTAAAACTTGTGATCACATAATGTTACATTTCTCCTTCACCCGAAAGGTTTGGGAAGTTATCATTAGGAAATGGAATCTGTGTTGGTTCTTTCCTCTCCAATGGTAGGATTTTGTCAAACAATGGAGCAGTCCTTCCTAGAACCTAATTGAAAAATACTTCTACACTTTAATGCCTCCCCACTTCTATTGGCAAATATGGAAAGAAATAAATAACAAAATCTTTAGGGAGAAACAGTCCAGCCTTGCAGTTGCTGGTAACCACATTTGTAGAGCGCTAAAAGAAAACTTCTTTTCCTCTAGTAATAATAATTCTGCTAAGAATATTGTGAACACCAGAGAATGGAAATTTAATATTCCTGATCCTAAATCAAAACATTTGATAGCTACTTCTATGTGGACCTCTCCTCCCATTGATTGGGTCAAAGTTAACTTTGATGGGGCGTCGAAAGGAAATGCAAAAATTGTTGGAGGAGGTGGAATAATGAGAGATTGGAAGGGAACCTACATTGGGGCTATAGTTTCTGCCCTGGGAGTGCAATCGAATCACAGAGATGAAGCAATGGCTTCCCTTAATGTGATGTTGATGGTAGAGGAGTTGGAATGTAAAAAAAATTGGCTGGAGGGTGATTCTCTTAATATCATCAATAATATTAAAGGTAAAAGAAAGGCGTCATGGACTATTGAGAAAATCATTGACAAAATTAATGATGTGGCCTCAAAATTTATTGCCTTTCATGTAACCCACAACTTCTATGAAACTAACCAAGTGGCAGACGGGTTGACTAACCTTTGAATTAGAAGTGACGTTACTCACAAGTGGCACGGCTCAGCAAAGATAAATGATGAAATAAACTTGTTAATAAATCATGACAGAATTAATCACAAGGTGGGTTTTATTAATGCTACTGATCATAACGCTTGATGGGACTTAGATTTGGAGTACAGCGAAGGTGAAATGCCAAGTGAAGAGTTATAGAAATTACTACCCTCTTTTGTTTCATGCTTTCTGGGTCATTAAGAGATAGTTAGTGCATAACCCTAATTATTCAAAGAAAAATGGTTGTTGTCTAAGAATTTTGGGGTTTATTGCTAAGGAGTTGATGAAATTAAGTGAATCTGGCATTACCAAGGAGGATGAAGCTATGGGTGTAGACTCAAAAAGAGAGGAACCAACAGAGTTTAAATAGGTGTAGGAGAAACATGTTTGGAGAAAGCTAAGGAAGGGAAAAGTACATTGATACCTGAAATTCCTACATGGTAATGACAAGGAGATCCCGAAGGCTTTTGTTGTTGGGTGGGAGAATGGTAAAGTTAATATTTTGGGTAAATATTTTACTCTAACCTTAGAACTTATGGAAGAGATCATAGGGCTCCCTCTGGATGGTATGCACTTTTCCAAAGACAAGAAAGTGGGAAATAAAGCCTACAAAACCTTTCCTAAGTCTGATGAGGAGCGGGCTATGTTGGTCAAAGGCAACCTAGACTATGTGAATTTGTCCAACATCAAAAAAAATTGGGATTTTGATATTAGAGTGATAATGGAATAGTTCACACTTGATGGTAGGTACTCTAAAGTCTACAACTACCATTTTGTGCTCGTTAATCATTTTAGGCATGATATTATGGTGTCTTTCCTATTTTACTTGCTTAGTTCACTCAACTAGAGTATAGTGGACTTCAAAGTTGGGACTTCCCCTATTCTGCATGAGGAGATCATCCTTATCATCATGGATTATGCTAAAAATAACATCTCTAAGTTGTTCCCCAAGTAGATAGATAAGGCTAAAAGAAATAATGCAGAGATGTCATTTGCAAAGAAAGTCAGCAAAGCCACAAACAAAAAAATCTGTAAAGGACTAGTGGAAGATGATATAATTCTCTCTATCTTTGATGATGTGGAAGGTATAAGGAATGAGGGTGACTAGGAGGAGGACTCTTCTAAAGAAGAGGAAATCAAATATGGGGAGCAGAGAAATAGAGAGGATTTGGAGAAGGCTAACCCTACCATCTTTGATCCTACAGGTGAGAAAGGTGGTATTACTACTGAGTATACCATGGACATGGAAAAAATATCTTTGAGGAGATAATTTAACAAGTTGATAACCTGATGGAAATGTATATAAACAATTATCAGAACAATTCTATGGATGATACGGAGGAATCTAACAAGATGAATGAAAAAAACCAAGATAATCTGGATGATAGGGCTAAGATGGCTCTTGAAGAACCTAAGGAAAGTGAAATTGAAAAGGTAAACACTAGAAAAGTCAAGGAGAATATAGCTATTGATAAATTAGAAGAGTCTGAAAAGGCCCAAAATTATAATGTCATGCCCAAAACTAGGACAAAACACATAGACAAAAAAATTTTTAACACAAGTACATACAACTAATAAAGGATGTGTTGTGGAAAGGTTATAATATGGTGAAGTTAGTCTTCAAGTTGCAAGGTATATTCATAGATTGAATTAGGGTCATGCCACATACAGATGCAGAATTGGAGCATCAACTTGTTACAAGGGTTACATGAACTCTTGGGTCAGGTTGAATTAACTATGGTTTTATGTCTAACCATGTGTAGTATCATGATGGTAATTTAATTGTTAAGAACATATGTTGAATTAGGTTGACCTAGCAATTACTTTAATACTTAACCTAGATTACAACTTTAACCATTTAAATCTAGTACTAATTCCCTTTCAATCTTAGCTACTTACGACATTTAAAGTAACCTTTAGACATGATCCTCGGTCAATCCAGTTTACTAAACAAAAACCTTTTCAATCCTAAAATATTTGAAAGCCAGTTAATTAACCCTATCTACATAACATCTATAAACAATCCCGATCTAACTATTTCACACACATTAGTTAAATAAATAAAAGAGAACTAAATTAAATACAAGAATTAATATGCATAACCTTTCTTAACTATCCTTGGACCCTCTTAAACATGTATATTAAAATATCCACTAATTAAAATCTAATAATCAAAATCTAATCTAATTCCTAACCTACTAATATCAATTTTAATTAAATTCTCCCCTTTTTAAAAAAAATCACATGCAACCATAGTCCATTAATCCCCTAATAGAAAATTAAATTAACCTTTAATAAAAAATAATTAAAATAACCTCTTGGAGAAAATTAAATTAGCCTCTAACCTTTTTGGACATATGAGCAACATATTTCAATTATCATAATAAAATTAAATTAATAACTAATATTAATGATTCATTTTAAATAATTAACCATTCTATAAAATAGACTATTATTCTACAAAGTTGATTAAATGCTAATTAAATCAGAACATGTTAATAAATCTATTAGTCACTAATCCTAATCAACTAATCTAATTAACCCTACTAATCTAGACCTATTTACCTACTCATCTTTCACATCACCCCCTATCCCCCAAGGCCCACTTGCCAAGTGGGTGGGGTGATAGAAACCCCAACCCTACCTAAAGCTTGCGTGAGTTTTATGCAAGTAAAGCCTTTTTGAAACAAAGGCATGCGCATGTTTCAAGGTGGAGGTGGGGACCACCTCAAGGTTTCCCCATTTCAATGTGCTGAAAAATATTAAGTGGGGTCAAAAAATGGAGGCAAGGGAAATTTCGCATGGAGAGGGAAGGTTGTCTTGTCCTAGGGATATGTATTGATTCCCATGTCAGACCCAAGTACGCATTGAAGAGAGGAGTGATTGACAAGTTTTTTGGGGCCCACCAAAACCTCCATGCAATCCCAAGGAGGAATTTCGCATGGTAAGGGTCAGGAGTTTGTTTTCAGCCCTTTTTTTAATTTAAATTTTCCTTTCAAACATTTAAAATAGTCATATACCTGTGCCCAAATAAAGAGGTAAAAAGGTAAGGAAGAAGGTATGTGTGGGGCCCACGGGAATGGGAGGAAACCCTATTAATTAAAACTTACGTATTAGCACTAAAGGGGTAATTAGGGGGGGCTAAGTGAGGGGAATAAAAAGGGAATATTCTCTATGTAAAGGGGGAATTAAATCCCTCCCCATACATTTTCCAGAGAGCATTTTTTCTCTAAAATATGAAAAATGTCATTGGTAGAATTTGGTTTTAGCTTCTATCATATTTATATTATTTATTTTATTATTAGAGTAATTAATTGTATGCATTTGATTTATTTTATTAGTACAATACACTAAGTGAACTATAAATTGAATATTAGTATTAGCTGATTTTTATATTAATATACTAACTTGTTTGATTTTCTATTGTTATCAAGTTTATCTTTCCTTCTTAAGGATTGAGGTTGCAATAAAAATATTAAGGTAGAGTCTTGAACCTATTGAAATGGAATATAGATTTCCAAAGGAGGAATGGAGTGTTTCTAACTTGAAAACTTACAATCAAATACATTATAGAGTTTACAAGATTCATAAATCCATAAGATTTTATATGCTATGAAAGCTATTACATAATGAATAATAGCTCTTCACATCTTACTTGATAAAGTTTTCAATATGGACATTACAACACTTATCAAGAAATGAATCTCAATACAAAAGGAGTAACCATGTAACATTAAAGTTGCTCTCACATAACTACACCAAAATAGAGATTTTGCCCAAGCTTTTCCACAATCATCTTGACTTCAAAACCTACAAATACATGAGAAGAACCATGGGAAGCTCACCTCCCATCCTAGGTCTCAAAGAGACCACCCCCAAGCTAGGATAATTGGTAGCCAATGGGTAACAATCACACATCCACATACATGAATACAACAACAAAGAACACCCTCCCAAGGCTTGCACAAATGGCTTCACCATGAACCCATAACAAGGGGTGAAGGTGGATTTACATGTAGGATAATACCAAAATAATACATTCAAATAACATGTCTCTTCAAGGATAAAACCACATACATCTTTCCATCCAATCTTCTCCTTATCTCCCCCAAGTTTAGGATCAAATACAATGGCATGCAAGGGCCCATACACCTTGGATTGTTTCCCTCTTCTCTCCATGAGAAGAGACTCCACACTATCATGGAATCTAGCTAACCCCTTCCCCCATACATGGCCACTTCTTCCCTATCCAAGGGTGAGTAATTCCATCACACCCTTCACAAAACTCCCATATTCAAAACAAAGATAAAACCATAAGCAAGAATTCAAACCCAAAATCTCATCCCTTACATTACAACAATACAAATACATTTCACATATGCAAGAGAATAAAAAGAAATATACAAGTCTACTTGCAACAAAACAAATCACTTTCATGGCAATGAAGACCAACATTCACAATGTGTTATGGAAAATGAATTTTGAGAAGAGCCCAATCCCTTATGCTTTTTCCATCCAAACCCTAATGTCTGTAAAAGTAGAGAGTGGGTGAACACCCACTAACTCTACCAAGGGTCTCTAAAAAGACCTCCAACTTCTACCCACCCACAAACATTAAATTTAGATTTGACCCTCAAGTCCTTTGGCTTTTCCTTGTCCCCTATCATAAATGTCAGATTGGAAAGGAGTGTGGGTTTCAGTAAAAAGGTCAAGACTTACTCCATTTTCGAAACATGTGGAAAATGGGTCATAAAATAGGTCACCAAGGCCACTAGGGGATTCTAGATATGTTAAAAACATTCCTAACCCATATCCCTATCACTAAGGTACTAGGATTTTGCTAAATTTGACCCTTAGGACCTCTTTTTCGCCTCTAGAAGTGGCTAGAAAAGAGTTAAATCTAAATGATCAAATTGGTTGAACTTTGCAAGCATCTCCAACAAGGGGTTTAATTAGGTTCCTAATGAATCAGTTAGGCTTAGGTTTACATTTCCAACCTTAGTAGACATGTCATTACATAAACACATAATGAGTGTCAAGTGACACTATAAAATGACATAATACAATATTGACATGTCACTAATTACATAATGAAAACACCTAATACATACATACAATTTTACGGTCATGAATAAAATCACTTAACAATGAGGTTTAAACCTCTTCATTAGGTTCAACCTTGGATTTATAGTTTATACATAGGGTTGGTTATTGATTCTCTGACTGATTCCATGGTTCTCTTTCTTGCACACTAAACTTGAGCATTAGTAGTCCAAGATAATAAAATCACATGAAATATACATATTCAATTCATACTTAGCAACATTAATCAATAAGCAGAATTAAATTCATAATTACAATTTTCATACAGAAATTTTTAAAACATAATAATTCCATAATCATCATGACATAACATCCATGAAATAATCAAGTCTAATCATGATCCGATCTTCTCATCAATTCACCTATCTAAACATGTATAATCAAAATCAACCACATGTTCTAGGTCTAATCCATATCAAAATGTAATCCATACAATATAATCATCATCATAAACATAATATCTTGAGGCTCTGTCAGGATAATCAAAAATTTTATCAATGTATCAAAATAAGTGTATCAACTGAGCTATGATGGGTCGGGGTGAGGCATCATAGATAAAAACTTTGTCGACCTTGACAAGGAAACCTAGAATGAGCATATTGACTGTAAAATTAATTTAACTCCTCCTAAGAGCCCTATGGGTGATGCTGATGAGAAGGATAATAATAACCAGAAGAAGAGGAACTTGGAAGAAGACCTTTGGGATTAGGACTTTAAGGTCAAAAGAGCAGTCAACATTTCCTTCAATCAAGAAGCCAGAAATAAAGCAATGTATGGTTACAATATTGACAAATGGGTCTAGGATGACATTCAGGAGCTGCAGGCTAAGTGTAAAGACCTTGAATAAATAAACACCCTACTAGAGGAGATCATAGACAAAATGAGGAATGGTGCGGAAATGTATCAGCAAGGTAATAATGTTTTTTAAAAGGTAACTGGTAATACTGCTATACTAGATGATACGATAAGTAAAATGATTGATAACAGGATTAATTTGATAACTAAGAAAACCAACAACAACAACATTATGTTGAGGAAGCTAACTATTGGGCATGAAAGCCTCTTTTGATAACCTAAAATCTTTGCACACCATGCTGGAAGGGAACAGTAATGACAGAAAATTTGGAGGAAGAGGGGAAACATGACCTCCAGATTTCAGGCTCAGGATCCAGAACTATATCTAGTACTAGAAAGAAGACAGTGGCCTAGTTCAAAGATATTACTAATCTTTGGAATTATATCTAGAATATGGAAAATCAGATGGTGGAAATCCAGAATATGGTAAACCAAATGGTAGAATCTAAGAAGTGTTCTAAGATGCTGGACTGATTGGTGTGCTAGAAATTATTTTGGTTCTGTCTTGCTAGAAGTTTCTTTTTTGGTATCAACTTTTTTTTGTTTTGATTGTACCTTGTATTGTATATCTGGGGTCTTAGACCTTTTTGGTTTTTTGTCTTTGTCTGTCACAGATAGTTGTCATTTCGGGTTTCTAATGCTTATCTTTTATTAGCTATGTTAAAGGGTTTTGGGGCCCCTTCAAAACCTGTAGTTACCGTAATCAAAAACTATAAATGTACCCTTGTATAATGCATACATACATATGTATATTATATAAAGAACTACATAATGAATAAAATGTGTTCAAATATTTGGTTTATACGGGAAAGAGACCTTGTTCAGGTTAGCACACTAATCTAAATTATTTTCTTCTGATTAAATAGAATAATATATTATAAATTTACTGTTTTATATCAAGTTTATGTAATCTTAGGGTCTAAAACATTTCTATTATTTACAATTCTTGTAATCATTTGCATCAATTATGTCATTCAACAAAGTAGTTTACTATTGTCTATGAAGTAAATTTTATTATGTGTTTACTATTTTGTATATATTTATTCGTGGGGTCCAAATTCATAAACTTCAGCCTCATCTATTTTATTAACATATCAATCATAGTTACAACATCAATAAAAAAAATTAATCATATCACAGTGACCTCTTTCATCACCTACTTCTATTTTATCTCATGCATTTTGGTTTCTTTTGTCATCATTTTTTCAATTTCTTTCCATTTCCTTAAAATGTTTACTATTTGATATATGTTGTGGAGTGGTTCATTTTGTTGTTAAATGATTATCTATATGCATAAAGGGTTATGATAAAATTATGAATTATGCTTCTAGGTCCAAAAACATAATGTATGTATACATATACCTTATTATGTATATGTTTACATGATTGTGTATACATATACATAATTATGTGTATGTATACATGATTTTGTATTAAGGATCATGATAAAATGTTGTACCCCATTGGAAATGAGTTGAGTAAATAAGAGGGGAGGGGTGAATCAGTTACCACAAAAACAAATCCAAGTCCCTTAGATGTCTTAAAAAAACTTATCATTATTGCTCGGTTAACACAGATATTCTACTGTCACTCAGTTAACATAGAAAATCTTAAGATATTAACTATGATTACCCTTTAGTAATTAATTGCAAAAACATAAATCATAAAGAAAATAACATGTACATAACACCAAGATTTAACATGGAAACCCAATATGGGAAAAACCACCAATTGCAACTAGTTATTGTTTTTCACTCTTCTGAAGTGAGCCTTATTAGGAGCCAACCTTGTTAAAGGTTACAATGCACACTGTTAGGTGTGACCCTGTTAGTGGATTTAATCACCCTATAATGAGTGACCTTGTGAGATGTCTTCAAACACTTCAATGTAGGAATGTCACCTTGTGAGAGGATTTACAAAAGACTGTTAAGTGTACTCTGTTAAGAGATTTTGGATCACTACTACAATTGTTAGAGAGTAACAATGGATTGACTTGTTTGAAAAAGAAATTGTCTTTGTTGATTCAGATATCTATGTCTAAATTTATAACTGGAGCCTTACTGATCAAATATTATATTGCAACTCTATCTGATGATCTTTCCTTAATCAGAATCCCATCTGATTTTTCCTTCGCTCTTCATATCACAAATAAACACTTCTATTTCTTCTTCCACATATTGAATCCACACTTGACCTTATATATATATATATATATATATATATATATATATATATGATAATCCTTGTCAATTCGGCTTGAATAACCTTACAAATAAATAATAAAACTTAAGTTTGTCGGTTGCATATAAACAATTAACCATAAAATGTAAATTGTTGTTAGTCGACTGAAACTAAAAGCATAACTTGGTTAATACTGAAATCCTTCAATGTCTGACCAATACTGTAATGCCCGGGTGAACTCGGTTAGAACTAAAAATCACTTTGGTCTAATTCAATGTCCAAGAGAGCTTGGCATACACTGACTATGCTTGGATAAGATTAGACATTTGTGTAAACATCACTACATTTGTGTAGACATCAATGACAATACACAATTGAATAATTGTCATCAACTATCTCCCTCTTTGGAATTGATGGAAACACAACATGTCATAATACAAAAAATTATAGAGCAAAAGTAACAAGGATAAAATTTTAATAATGTCCTTAGCTTCATTCTGATCCTTATCCAGATAACTCCCTTTGTCTTTAAAATCACTGAAATACAGATTTCTCCCTCTTACATTAATCTTTGTTTTTGATAAAATTTTCTCCCTCTATCATCATTAAAATTTTCCCTTAATAATTTATTTTCCATGACATCAATAATCTCTCCCTCTTTGACAACCAATGCCAAATACACAATCGAATACATATCCAATGAAGTTGTAATGTACATGTTTGTACTAATTCATATGCAATAAGCTCTGACAATCTGCATCAACATGTTAAATCTATTCTTTAGCTCGGTTGATGCATCACTAATATATCCATTAGTGAGTCTCAATTAGGGGAATCACCCCTAGATTTCCTCTAAGTTACAATAATGCATCCTTAGGTAATGGTTTTGTGAATATGTCAGCAATTTGTTCTTTATTATTCACATATTACAATCTTACTTCCTTGTCTCGAACAAATTCTCTCAAGAAATGATACTTTATTGCAATATGTTTAGTTTTTGTGTGCATCACAGGGTTCTCTGAAATGTTAATTGCACTAGTATTGTCACAATAGATAATAACCGGTTCTTTGATTTCCTCCTTCATACCTGACAACAACTATTTGAACCATATGATATTTGAAAAATTCACTTCTCTAGAAACATACTCTGCCTCTATTGTAGACAGAGAAATGCAATTTTTTCTCTTACTGGTCCAAGAAACTAACCTCTTACCAAGAAATAATGCTCCACCACTTGTGCTCTTTCTGTCATCAACACTTCCTGCCCAATCAGCATCAGTAAAATTCTTCAAATAAAATTTTCCTCCTTTCTTATACCATAATCTATACTCTTCAATACCCTTAAGATATCTCAAAATCCTTTTGATAGCCATCAAATGATTCTCTCTAGGATTAGCTGAAAACCTTGCAATAATACCAACTGCTAATGCAATATCAAGTCTAGTGTGAACAACATATTGAATTTTAACAATCATGGATTTGTAGTTAGTCTAATTTACTTCCTACTATGCCCTGCATACACGTCCCTACATTTTGTTGGCAAAATGTTGGGCCCCCCTTTTTTTCTTTTGCCTTTGTTTATTTTTCTTTTGTTTTCCTCCAGCCTCTGCTTTCGCGGGGTTGTTGTTTTCTTTTATTTTTGGTTTCTCTTCCTCTGAGACCTGGTGTAGTGTGCTTTGTTTCTTTGTGCTAGCCGGATTCCAGACTCTGGGATTCTCTATCACTACCTCCTCTTTTGTTAGAGGGTGTGGTTGCATGGGATCCCTAGGCCTAAAGTCTGGAGGTTTTTCCTTTTTTTGGGACTTGTGAAAGGAAGCAGTATGTTTTCACCCTAGGGGTATAAATAAAGTTTCACTTGTCATTTTCACATTTACCATGAACAAATTACCCAGAGTGATTAAAAGTGATTAAGAGCAAATTTGTGTTAAGTGCAATTTGCTTTGGAAGGTTTAACAATGCTTTGTAGTTAAGTTGGTATTTGAGTTTGTGCGTGTTTTCATCTTCCTTGCAAGGTTGTAGGTGTTCATGGTCTGTGAAATATTTTTGGTTTGTAGAGCACCTCTTGTGCTCCTCCTCCCATGTTTTCTGGTTTCAAGGTAGGCCCTTCGGTTTCTTCTCGTTTCTCTTCTTTTTTATTTTTTCTTTCTTTTCTGGTCTTGTCTTGTTTTGGTTTATTTTCTATCTTTCATCCTTGTCATCACCTCCTGTTGGTGGGATGGCTCCATAGGAAGGTTTCCCACCTTCCTTGCATTGTTTTCTTTCGTGTAAATAGTGTAAATTCCTATAATTTCTATAAGTAGTTGTAAATTCTATGTAAATTTTTGTAACTTCTCTGTAAATTGTAAATAATACGTAGGATAGGGTCATTTCCTATAAAAATTTCCATTCTTTGGCTTCTAATACAAATGGGGTCTGTATATTGGTTTGTACATTGTCATGTTCGACCCTTCCTATGGCAAGATCATCGCGTTCTCCATGTTCCTGAACCCAATTTTTGAGCTCGCTCCACCTGGTGTTCACCTGGTTTGAACTCGGCACCTCGCTTGGTTGAGCCATGGCGGTTTTCTCTGTCCTCAGTCATTTTAGCATTGATGGAAGGGTTAAATTTCCCCATGTATGAGCATTCAAAGAAAATCCAAGTGGAATTCAATTCACTCATGTCAACATATCTATCAACATTAAGTGCCATTACACCATTTATTGCATGACCATACAAAAACCCACGTCAGCCTAGTACAGCTCATTGACTGGTCATTTTAGTAACAGCTATTTTTTAGGTTTCTAGGTCCTGTGCAATCCCACGACCTTCACCACATTATTTCATAGACTAGAACTCCCTGGAGTCTCTGGGTGTTGATTAAATCTAGTCATTGTTAATTATTATATTTATGGGATTTGATGCAGGCTAACACCTTTTGACAACAGGTGTGAAATGGTGGTGAAATATTTGGAGTGCGTAGAATTTATTTATATTTTATCACATGTATTAATAGTTGTCCGGTCTTGCAGGTTGTAGATCATCCAACAAGCAATGTCTAAAGTAACAACTCCTCCTAGAATTTCAAAACTTCCAACCACCTCAACCAGAGTGGCCACCAAGTCAAAGGCTGAGAGGGAACTGGAAAAACTACTGCTCACCTCCAAGTATCTAAAGGATGATGCCCTCATAGGATCCAAGGTGGATTCTAAGTTATAGTTAATCACCGAAACTGAGTTCAGACCCTGGGCTAGATTACAAGGCATAATCAAGACAATGTTTTCCCAGCGTACTGCCAGAGATAGCATGGTGAAGAACATGGCCGCCTCTGGTATTATCAAATCTTCCTACTTCCCTTACTCTATGTAGGCCCCAGAGTTGATCCTAACTCTGGCTAAACATTCCAACACCACTATCCAAGCTATTATGCTTAATTTTATACTTCAACCAGGCTATCCAATGTCCTTAGTATCTTTGGACACTAGTGCATTTTCTTTGGGGATGGGAATCCCCTAGTTCTCTAATTCCATTTTCATCTCCTACACCACCTCACCATAGGAGTTTGACAAGGTTCTGCATCTCACCCAGCAACACCTCAATAGACACTAGCTGAAAGAACCAAGGAAAGACTATAAGAAGATGAAATTCAAGATCCTCAGAGTGGAATTCAAATAAATCATCCAAGAAGGGATCATCTTCTTATGTTGAGTCTTCGGAGAATCCCATGCCTAGGATTTCTCACTATGGATGTACTAATTCCTGTATGGCATCTCAACCATCAGACAGAATTTTGACTGGGCAACAATTGTGGCCAATCATGTACATCATCATTTGAACAACATTGGCTAGAATTTGAAGTTCTACATGAATTTGTATGTGCTATGTGCATTGGCATAGCAAAGACCTGGAATCTAAGGTTTAGTTATAGTGGGTGCCATTGGGACCAGGCCTGGCATGAATGCTTCTTGGGAGCATTTCCCACAAATTCAATGGGAGGCCAGTTTCCCCAATTTTTCCAGGGTAAACGACACCTTCATTTACTTCCACAATTTGATACCATCTTGAGACACTAGTTACCATCTATCAAAAGAGGCTATGACCTTGGTGAGTACATATGGAAATTATTTTATTTAGTTTCATCAACATTCTTACATTCGGGTGACCGGGTTCTCTGGAAAGCCCTACCTACTCCCCAAACATTATGGGGATAGGATTATTCTTTTGGAGTTCTCCAGGAAAATCCTGGAACTTCACACATATTATAGAGTGAAGAAGGTTACCTCCATCTCATTCTTGATCACTTACAGGAACTATTCTTGT
This sequence comes from Thuja plicata, assembly GCA_018584345.1. Taxonomy (NCBI): domain Eukaryota; kingdom Viridiplantae; phylum Streptophyta; class Pinopsida; order Cupressales; family Cupressaceae; genus Thuja; species Thuja plicata. Next base: position 1,974,102 of record MU223739.1, read on the forward strand.
GGCCTTGCAGTGGCCAAAGAGGTTGATAATGAGTTGAAGAGTATGGGGCTAGTTGAGTTCTATCGTAAGAAAAAAAAATTTGACCCGCTTGGAAAGATAAAATCAGTACCCCTAGGGCGTCTACACCCCACGAGCCTCACATAGAGGATTTTTGGGCAGATTTCCAAGATGATTTCGACTCTCGAGAGAAGAAATATTGTAGGATGACCAAAAAGATGATGAAGGATCTCGACCTTTGGACCTTTCCAAAATATTTCTCTGACAGTGGGTCCTTGGAGGACCCTTCTTACAAGCCATAGGGGATCGACAATCTAGATCTCCCTCTGGTGGATTGGGACACCCCAGAGACATTAAGAATTAAGGATGTCATCCAAACTATTGTGCAATGCAGCCATGATTATTTTGCACAAGTGTGCAAGAAAAGCACCCACCAAGGTCCAATTTTACAGGGGTCCTCTTCAGCCTCTAGAGCAGCTGGGAAGGGCAAGGAAAAAGGGAAAGAAAAATAAGGCACCCCAGCCTAGGTTCCTCCCCCATACTTGCTCCCCATTTTGGAGTAGGTTCATACTGAGCTTGAGGCATCCTTCTAGTTGGGTCAAATAGTTAGCGCCCAGCTTTCTCTTGGCCTTCTAGTTACTCTGATAAGATTCACCCTCCTGACAGGCTCACCGTCACTTGCATCATTAATGATCTAGGTGGTGAACACAAAAGACAAGAATGTAGCTATCTTAGACATTGTGGTCCTGCTACAAAATAGAAGAAAGAAACCAAAGGTGGATAACCGTCTACCAAGATCAGATGCGGGCCCTGGGATGCCCAACATTCCCCAAGTGGAACTTTTCCCTTCCTCTCCCAAAGTTGGGGATCAGCCAAAGACCTCCCCTCCCCATGAAAATTTTGACGACATCTTCCAGACTGAGGATTTGGTAAATCTACATGAAGATGTTGAGAGAGAATCCAAATTAATCATCACGCAAGAGGTAGAAAATATCCCCGGGGAGGGAGAAATGCCACAAAAGGAAATCACTTTGGAAAAGTAGGTCCAAGAGTAGGGACAAGAGCAGGCATTGGTAAATAAAACCAAGCATTGAAGAAACACCAGTCTTGGGGACCGAGACAGAGGAGAGACAGATACAAGCTAAACAGTTGGCAACCGGGGAAACTAGACCTTCAGGAGAAACCATACCCCCAGTTGTCACTCTTTAGACACCTATAATTACTCCGTATTACTAGGTTCTTGGGAATGTGACATTCGGCGAGGTGATCTTTGTAGCCCAACATCAAGATCTAGGCCAAACACCTTCGCCCCACCTAGAAGATGTGCCTCAAGAGGAGAATGTCTTGGTAGATTATGTCAAAGAGATCTAGTAGAAACAAGATACAGGAGAGAACCCCAAAGATAAATATGTAGATGTTACTAGTGCCAGGGGAGATGGGGTCCCCAACACCATAGATGAAAATGCCACCAAAGTGGAAGACACAAGGAATCTTAGGGAACAAGAAAAAGACCCTACAAAGTTTATAAATGTTGAAGAAGAGTGGCCTGCTCCTAGGGAAGACTCTAATACCCAAGACCTAGCCATAAGAATAGCCCCGCCACCATAGTGGCTTCTAGAGTCTAGAAAAAGGAAGGCCCCGGAAGTAATTAGCATTCCCTGCTCTCTAGCTGAAATGATGGCCCAAAGATAAGAGGCTCAAAAGCCCAAAAGATCTCGGACCCTCCACACTCTTCAGACTAGTCCAGGAGGAAGCACCGTCATAGTGGTAGTGATGCCTCTCCTAGATGTAGAAGTGGCAGTAGTAAGAGTCGAAGAGTACACCATTATACAGGTTCCTCTGGGGAGAAGGGACAAATAGGGTGCATTAGACCTATTAAGAGAGGCTACCCAGGCAGTTGAGTCCCGCTATGACAAGTAGGCCCAGAAGCTGAAGGAGGAAAGAGAAAAGAATGAAAAACTCCTTAGGATTCTAATAGAGCTGACTCAGTCACTGACCAAGATTCATCTAGAAGCCTCCACCTTAGGAACATTGCTCCCATAGGGTGACATTGATTCTTTAAGGGCCATGTAGAAGAAGGCACAAGTAGTGGACATGTGGGTCATTGAGAAGATCACATCCATAAGGGAGTTCCTGACAGCAACACTCCTAGACCTTTATCAAGTCAACAACCTCGTGGGATAGGTGAATGGCATCATTTTCTTACGGGAAAAGGATATAGAAATGTATGAGGAGTGGAGGTCCAAACTAGAAGAGATAATGAGCTTCGGGGAGGAAGCCACTTCTGAGATAGGAATTTTGGGAGAAGAACCCTTTGGATTCCTCTAGGCACAATGCTCCAAACTTGACCTCAAGATTGAGGTAATCAAGCAACTGGTAGCGGACCTAAAGAATAGGATCCCAAGAGTCCAAAATTATTTGGATTTATACATAGCATTTGTATCAAGGGTTTCACAAATTGATCCCTTCACTGCCGGGACTTGTGCCCTGGAAGATTTTGTACTCAGTAAATTTGATGAGCTGATGGAGTCCCAGTACCAGTCTGCTAGATATTTTGATGGAGGGAAAATATCAAGATTATCCAAGATGATGCTCCAGGCTCATGACATAGTGAAAATAACTGTAGAATTCTGGGAAGGGGCCAGAGATATTGACAAATAATTTTTGGTCATCAACGACTGATGGGACTGTGTCAAGGACATAGATGAGGATGGAAATTTCTAGATTTTGGAGGCCTTTAAGAAAAAAAAGGAACAGTAGAGTTCTCTAGACTCCGGAGATTTTCACCAGAGGGGTGCAATTTTGTAAATTCATTATTCTTTTAGTGTAAGCTCCCAAACTCTAGAATTCTAGGCCCGTAATTTTGTATTCATTCACAGTGATCCATGTCTAGGTTCCCTAGAGCCAAATGATCACTGTTGAGCAGTTAATAAGGGGGTCAGCAGGTAGGTGATCCTAATAAGGAATGTCAGGGGGAAGGATGGCTCTGTTAGGTGATTCTCCTGAGGCACTGCTCCTACATTAACTCCTTGATGTGCATCAAAGATAATGAGCTGCAATCTACATTTATAAGGCATGTAGCCTCGGATACCAGGACAATCAGATTTCTTCTATAAATACCCTGGCACTCTTCTCTATGCTGATTCTTCCAACTTTATCTTCTTGTCTTCTTCCTTTGTCTTGTCAGACCTCTGCACTTTTTGAGGTGATTTTAAGTGGTGTAGGTAGTACCAGCCACAGGATAATGTATTCTATTTTTTGAGTGTATAGTTAGATTAGGTTATTTTTAGGTCAAACTATGTGTATAAATAAGAAGTCTAACCCCATAACAAGGGTCGGAAAAATTGATTATTTTGCAGTCCAGTAAGTAATAGAAGATAGCTTTTCATGTTCAATTATTTTAGGAGCTCAATGCTCAGTTGTTCTTAGTAGTTTAGAATGCTCCCTTGGAGCCATGGATGTATTTACCAGTGATGATGGAACTGTTTGAGTTAATGAAGAAGGAAGAACACCTTATGGCTACTTGTTATGTGTTGTTCTAATCTTTGGAGTTCGCAAACATCTTTTGTGCAGTATGTTTTCTCATGTGTTTTAGTTTAGATTGATGATCTTATCTCCCTTTGCTACTAAATGCATATGAATCACTGGTTCTTTTTGTATTCAGTATTTAGAGTAGTTTCTTACATTGGAGCTTAGTTTGATGTTTGAATGTTTATTGCATAACTATAGGTAGAGATGCATGTCTAACCCTGACCAATATTTTTAAGTTTATTTGATGACCCAAATTCTTGCAGGAAACCCCACCCCTCTTGAAATCCCTGAATAAGATGAGAAAAATCCAGCTATCCCCTCACACAATAGTCACCTGCCCAACTTAGCTCCCCCGCATCATTGAGACCCAACTACTAGGTTCTTGGATGCTAGGAGAATTTATTTTCCAGAATACCTCTTCAGAAGGAGTTGGTTGGTACCCTGGTACCCGGTGAAAACTTTACCTCTATTGGGGGAGCTGGTCACAAAGTCCCATCAACACTTCCTTTGAATCATAATCCTTAGACAACTTTTTTCTAGTAGGCATAGGTGTTCCAACTAGTCTAGATTCTTCCATTCCAAATTTCTTCAGTATCTCTTTGATGTATTTCTATTGGGTAATGTAGATAGCATCCTTCATTTGATAAACTTGTAAACCAACAAATAATTTGATTTCACCAAACATAGAATTTGATTTCACCAAACATAGACATCTCAAATTCCTTACTCATAGCTTCGAAGAATGCTTTGCATAAATCATCATATCCAGTAAATAGTATATCATCAACAAATATCTTTGCTAATAGTATCTTGTTCTGAGGTCCTTCTTTGATATACAAGCTACTATTTTCATTAGTTCTCTAAAATCCAGTACTTACTAGGTAACCATGCAATCTTTCATACTAGGCTCTAGGAGCTTGCTTCAGTCCATACAATGCTTTGCGCAATTTTCAAACCATATCCCTTTTGTTAGGATCAACAAAACCTTCAATTTGCTCAATGTAGACTTCCTCTTCAAGAATTCCATTCAAAAATGCAGATTTTACATACATTTGGTATACCTTGTATCCTTTATGTGCATCATATGTCAGAAGAGTTTTGACTCCTTCAATTCTTGCAACAGGAGAAATAATTTCTCCATAATCAATACCCTCTTTTTGATAATATCCTTTACACACTAATCTTGCTTTGTTTCTGGAAACTTCACCTTTTTAATTCATCTTTTTTCTAAAAACCCACTTAGTACCAATCACTTTCTTGTCTTTTGGTCTAGGTACAAGAGTCTAGGTTTTGTTATTTTCTATCTTCTAAATCTCTTCATTCATGGCTTGTATCTAGCTTTCATCATTCAATGCATTTTTAATAGATCTAGGTTCAATTTCACTAAGAAAACATGTACCTTTAATTTTGTTCCTTGTCATTACACCTTATGTCTAGTCTCCAATTATTTGTTCAATTCCATGATGCCTTCTAACATATTTTTCAAGTAAAGGTTCCTTCCTCTTTGATTCTGGGCTTGATCCACTTGGTTCAAAATGTTCAAATTTTCTATTCTTCTCTTCCAACTAGTACTCGGGTTCCACTTTCTGAGACTTGGGCACCTCTATCTAAGAATCAGATGCCTCTATCTGTGACTCGGTTCCCTCTGTCTATGACTCAGTTTCTTCAGTCTGAGACTCAAATTATTCAATTAGCATCCTAGGTTGCATAGGTTGCAACAAGATTTGTGTAGATGAATTCAATGGTTGACAAGTTTTTTTTCCAATCACCATTTCATGTGTCTTAGGTATAGTATCAGGTTCATAATATACAAAATTTATGTAGTCCTCACACTCCTTATTGCTCTGTTCTTCACTTCTCTCTGTAAACTCATCAATCCTTACATGTACACTTTCTATGCTTTGCTTTTGCAGGAGTAGCCTAGGAATATACCTTCATCACCTTTTACATCAAATTTTCCATTTCTTGCTTCCTTCAAGATGTAACATTTACTTCCAAATACTTTGAAATAACTAACATTGGGTTTATAACCATACCATAATTCAAATGGTGTCTACTTAGTACCTTTCTTCAATTGAACTCTCTTCAAGGTGTGAATTGTAGTGTTGATGGCCTCCTTCTAGTATTTGGTAGAAACATTCTTTTCAAGCATTAAGGTTCTTGCACAATCCATAATAGATTAGTTTCTTCTTTTTTTTATCCCATTCTATTGTGGTATACATGGGGTAGATACTTGTCTCTTGATTCATCTTTCATTGTAGAATTCATTGAACTCATTAGAAATGAATTCACCTCCTCTATCGGATCTTAAGCATATAAGTTTCTCTCCTTTTTCTTTCTCAACTCTGGCAAGGTACCATTTAAACTTCTAAAAATCTTCTAATTTTTCTTTGAGAAACATAACAATCATCATTCTGGAATGGTCATCAAAAAATAGAATGAAATACTTCTCACCTGTATAACTTTTAGTTCTAATTTGTCCATACAAATCAGTATGCACTAAATCCAAGACTTCTTTTGTATTGTAATTATTGCTCTTGAAACTAGTCTTTCCCATCTTCCCAATTTGACATTGTTTGCATATTTCCAATTCAGCTTTCTTCATAATAGGAATATCTCTTACTCTTTTGTTCTTTCTTATGTTGACTAGGTTATCAAAGTTCACATGACATAACCTTTTATGCCATAACCAGCTTTCTTCTACTTGTGCAATAAAACATGAACTTTCAGTGAGATCAAGATAGAATAGATTACCTTTTATTTTCCTGCTAGTTCCAGCCAGGTTTCCCTTACCATCTAGGAGCCTGGCCTTACCATTCATCAATTCTACCTTGAAACCAATGTTGTTCAGTTGTGCCACACTTAGTAGATTATGCCTTAGTCCTTCAACCCAATAAGCATTATCACATTTGATTCCTTTTGTTAGAGCAATACAACCTTTACCTTTCACATAGCAAGGTTCATCATTCCCAAAATTGACACTCCCACCATCATAGTGGTCAAGATGTCCAAATTTGGTTTTATCACTGGTCATGTGATTAGAAAAACCACTATCAATTATCCAAGTGTCATTCTTTCTAATATGAGAGTATAGTGATGTCTTTTTGTTATCTTCAATGTCTGACTCATCCTTAATAGAAATGTAAACCATTTCATCTTCATCTTCATCACTATCAGAATCTTTTGCAATATAACAAGATTTATTACCTTTGTCCTTATAGCTTTTGTACTTGTTGAAATCTTTCTTGCATTTTTACTTTTTAAACTTTTTCTCATCTTTGTCTTCATTGTTCGGACACTTAGCAGCAATGTACCCAACCTCATTACATGAAAAGAAAATAAATGGTATTCTTCCTTTGTACTTTCCTTTGGAAGGTCTCTTTACAAGTACTGCTTCAATGATTTCCATATCTTCATCATCAAAATCATCATCACTATCACTGACAATCTATTTTCCTTTTGATTTTCTATCCATCTTTCCAAGGTTTAGTTTAGCTTTGAATGCAAACTCAAAATTGCTAGGATTAGGAGAATAATTGTCAAATTTGTCCAACTCAAAAGTTGCAAGTCTTCCAACCAATGCATCTAGAGTTATATCATTAATGCACCTCATCTCTTGAATAGCTGAAACTCTAATTGCATATATAGGAAGTAAAGTTATCAATACCTTACTAACCACTGTTTTGTCTTTAATTATTCCACTGGAAGCTCTGATGATGCTGACACTTTTCTTGATTCTTTCACTGTATTTTGTAATGTCTTCTCCTTCTTTCATTTTCATCTGATCAAACTAACCTTTGAGACTTTCTACTTTGGCTCTCTTTACATTTTCATCTCCTCCATGTATATCATGTAGTTTCTTCCATATATAATAGGTAGTAGGGTAGTCCTTGACTTCATCAAGTTTGGCATAGTTGAGTGAAGAAGCTATATCAATCATCATTATGTTATGATTATTCATGTGTATCATCTATTCCATAGACATAGGTCTCAGTGGTTCAACATAATTATGATCTAGTAATTGCAAACTAGTGTCTCCAATAGTAGATAGATGTAGCAACATAAAATATTTCCATGCATTGAAGTTGTCTTTGTTAAGATTGGGGATCTCCCTTCTATAAGACATCTCTGATATTTTAGCTTAGGCCTTCAAACCTTCCCTTAGAGCACCAAAAGCTCTGATACCAATTTTTGGAAATGAGTTGAGTAACTAAGAGGGGAGGGGTGAATCAGTTACCAAAAAGACAAATCCAAGTCCCTTAGTCTTAAACAAACTTATCACTTTTTCTCGGTTAACACAGATATTCTACTGTCACTCAGTTAACAAAGAAAATCTTAAGATATTAATTGTGATTATCCTTTAGTAATTAGTTGCAGAAACATAAAGCATAAAGAAAATAACATGTACACAGATAACACCAAGATTTAATGTGGAAACCCAATATGGGAAAACCACCAATTGCAACTAGTTACTATTTTTCACTCTTCTGAAGTGAGCCCTATTAGGATCCAACCCTGTTAAAGGTCACAATGCACACTATTAGGTGTGACCCTATTAGAGGATTTAATCACCCTGTAAGGAGTGTCCTTGTGAGAGGTCTTCAAACACTTTAATATAGAAATGTCACCTTGTGAGAGGATTTACAAAAGACTATTAAGTCTACTCTGATAAGAGATTTTGGATCACTTCTACAATTGTTAGAGAGTAACAATGGATTGAGCTGTTTGATGAAGCAACTGTCTTTGCTGATTCAGATCTTTGTGCCTGGCTTTATAACTGGATCCTTACTAATCAAATATTCTAGTGCAGCTCTATTTGGATGATTTTTCCTTAATCAGAATCCCATCTGATTTCATCTTTTCTCTTCATATCACAAATACACACTTCTATTTCTTCTTCCACATATTCAATCCACACTTGACCTTATATATATATGATAAGCCTTGTCAAGTCGGCTTGAATAACCTTATAAATAAATAATAAAACTTAAGTATGTCAAGTGCATATAACCAATTAACCATAAAATGTAAACTGTTGTTAGTCGGCTGACTCTAAAAGCATAACTCGGTTAATATTGAAATCCTTCAATGTCCGACCAATACTGTAAATGCCCGACCAAAATTGAAAATCACTTTTGTCTACTTCAATGCCCAAGAGATCTTGGCATACAGTGACTATGCTCGGATAGGATTAGAAATTTGTGTAAACATCAATACATTTTTGTAGACATCAATGACAATACACAATTGAATAATTATCATCAACGTTATCCATGTGTGAACAATTACATAAATGTTTTATTTATCTCTAAAAAAATTTTGACTCTTCTCTACAACCTCTGTGTAACATTGTTCCCATCAACTATGCTTTCTACCTTGTATCTACATTGATGAAATTAAACAATGATTGTCGCAATGCCTTCCATTTCATTAAAATGTTTATTTTTTGGAATATGTATAATTATACATATGTATGCATTTACAAGTATATTTTCAGATAATCAAGTACATCATCCTCGCAGTTTTGTTTTGTTGTTAAATGATTACCTTCATACTATTAACGGTTATATTATAATTGTGCAGCTATGTTTGCACAATTATATGTGTATGCATAATGGATGCATATGTATAGATCATGTGATGTATGTTTACATCATTATATTTGCATAATATTTATTGTTCACTATTGTTACTTTGTTTTAGGTGTTCTCAATGGATCAATTTGGTATACAGTGTTGACCTTTTGAGGACTTAATGGAAGAACAATGCTCCTAATTATTTAATGTGCATGATGACGATCTCAAAAAAACTATTATATATTTTGTGCAACACAATTTTGGTAGCCTGCATCTACGTGATGGGGTCATCTATGAGCTTGTCTTTTCTTATCTCATTCAAGTTACAGGTAGACTTGAATAGGTGTTTGAGGTGGCTAATCATTTGGTGGTAGCCCACAACTAGGAAAAAGTTGACAATGGAATTCAAAATATCAATCCACACATTATCTCTGGCTGACTTGGCAGAATTTTTTATTTCACCAAAGAGGGTAGTCAGTACTTTTTGGGGGATGCATGGGAGCTCTTCACGTATACATGTGCTATTGATTATTATGCTTCTATTGTAGTCTTGAATTCTAATTGTGAATATTTCTTCACACATCAGGAAAAACATGTTATCCTGGACTACTTCTATGGAGTTTCCCTTTCATCACTAAACTAAGTCATCTCTAGAATTACTAAAAAGGAGATGTCCCTCTCTAGACTGATTGCATAATATTTTTTTCATAATATCCCCTCATATGCAGGGTTGGTCTACTTGAATGCAAAATGATCTTCTACATTGTAATTGTGAAAACATGGCTATAAAAAAAAATTTGTAGCCCTAAATACATAATTATATACTTTTTTAGTCAATACAGGCAAGTAAATTTATTGTTTTCTATCAAGTTTATTTATTCTTGGGGACTAATGTATGCATGCATAATTATGTATATGTATGTATGCATTGAAGACATTATTTTTCCATTAGTATGCAAAGTGAAAATAGTTTTTTGAACCATCACTGAAAGACATACTTTTAGTACAGATAAAAAAGGTCACTGGAAGTCCTAAGTATAGAGAAGCAACATCGATAGTGTAAACTGAAAGTGCAACCCAAAAATGATGAAGTGGAACCCGACAGAGGAACTCGATGAGAAGATTACATTGTAAAACAAAAGAGAAAAAAATCAGAGGAGCCCGAAAGAGAAAGGGAACCTGATGGATAGGTCAACAAAGGAACACCAACAAATTGACAACAAAGCAACCCGAGCATTAGACAACAAAAGTCAATTAGATCCCGAGAAATGTGGATCTGAATTCCATGTCAGATAAAATAGTTATGTTTTATATTTAGCATTTTGATTTGATTTAAAACCATTCCTTAAGGGACAAGTAATGTAATTGTAATTTTTTTAATCAGTCTAACTGATTGAAAACATGCAAACTAGGAGATCAAGGTCAAGTTGTAAACCTTTGATCATAGAGTTATCTTTGTAATACGTGAAACTAAAATAGGTCAATCTATTGTATAAATATATGTGTAATCATTCATTATCTAGATGGATGTAAGGATGATAGTATCCAAGGAGCACATCTATGGATCAAACTAAGGTTTTCAAGAAAGAACAACAAAACAAGAATTAGGTTATCAAGAACTAGATTCAAGGCTACCGAGCAATAAAGGTATTAATCAATCACATTAGGTGATACATTACACTTGTAATCTTTAATGGATCTGTAATCAGAAATGGTAGATTACATACACTCAGGTCATTGAGTATTTTTGTCTACATTCTAACAAGTGTAGAAAATAGATGAAACCCTATCAAGAAAGGTGGATTTAACAATCCTTATGTAAATCTCTTAACCGAGTGAATACTAAATAGTGTTGCTAATGCTCTTAACAGAGTATATCTTAACCAGTCTCCACATAATATTCCTAATAAGGTATCTCATCAGAAGTGATCAAATTGTAATCCTTAACCAGACCCTTCCATTCTGCAGATAGTGAAGCCTTGTGGGTTTCATCCCCACCATTGTTTTTACCTTCTAACAGAGGTTTTATACATTACCAAATCCTGTGTCATGTGTCTATACATTTCATGAATGCTTTTATGAATTTTTTACATGCTTATTAGTTTATGAATTGATGTTACATACACAAAGATAGAATAGCATATATGAATGGTAATACAATGTATTTGTCATAAAAGTATAAAGGTTAATTGATAAAAAAAATTGAGGGTATTGATTCACCCCTCCTCTCTTAGTACATCATTCCATTATTTCTAACAATTAGTATCAAAGCTAGATCTCTTAATTGGAAGAGTTTAAAGACTTAAGAGAAAAGATCATATAATGGAAAGGCACAAGCTAGACAAGAGTATTGAAAAACATAAATTAGAGATACAGATCTTCTATGAACAATATAAAGAAGATAAAATCAAGATGAGATAGCTGTTGGATGAAATAAATATTATGGCATCTCGCTATAATGAAATAGACTACCATGAGGAAGAGATACCTAATCTATTTGAGTCTTCAGGATCTACAACAAGAAAAGCATCAAACACATCTGAAGAAAGCATCACAAGTCTGAATGAAATCAATCAACATCTAGTTGGACCAGTGAAATCTCTGCAAATCGGTCAAGAGACACAGATGGTAAGAATGATTGATGTCATGAACAATGCTAGACAAGATGAGCAAGAAAGAACACTAATTATTGATGACAAGAGGAAGATTACTGAGAAGCTACAAGAGAAAGAGTTAGAAATACAAAGACTTACAAAACATCATCATGATCTCACTAATTAGATTATTCTTATGAGTCAAGAGGCAAACTAAATGAACATAGAACTCATTGAAAGAATAGAAGCAATTGGTGAGCTAAGAGAAGAAAATGAAAAACTAAAGCATGATGTAAGAATTTAGAAACAACATAATGACATGATCAAGAGAGATGAAGAAAGCACCAAAAGGATAGATGTTTTTTTCGATGGACAAAGAAGAGTCAACAACAATACCAGACTAGGGTATATGAAAAATGAAGAATCACCAAACCAAGATGATCCAAAGAATGTCTATGCAAATTCAAGACCAACAAAGAAGTCATGCAATCACTGTGGAAGACAAGGCCACACATCAAATGTCTGCAAGAGAAAAATAAAATGTATTCCTAAAACCACACCTTCATTCATAGGAATTGGTTATAAATGTAACAACAAATGACATAAAGCATATGAATGTAAATCTAAGGTGAAACAACCAAAGAAAGAAACCTACATGGACAAATATTTTCCTACTTGCAAAATGCATGGGCACACATCTCTCAAATGCAGGAAGAAGAAAAAGAAAGCATGGAAGCCTAAAGAAAATGAAACTTCTTATCAACCGATAAGACCCAGTAACTCATATGTTTGGGATTACAACACTTGGGAAAACTGTACAACATGTGGAAGATTTGGACACATAGCTACAAACTGCATGGGACAATGGATGAGAAAGTCTAGGAGATAGACTAACCCCAAAATGGCATGTCTACTTTCATAAATTTTGTCATCTAAGAAAGGACTATAGAGAGTGAGTGACAGAGACCAGCACCTTTTCCAATGGAAACACCATTGAAGACATCAGGAAGATGAGAAACAAAATGTGGAGAAAAGCTACAAATACCGATGAAGCTGGACTAAGCAATGCAAATGGTGACACCTTATCCAATGGATTTGGTGACATCACCACCCCCACCTAAGTAGAAAAAGTATGGAAATATATTATACCAAGTTATATTTTGCATTAGTTCCAATACATTTAAGAAATTCCAAACTAGCATGATTAAAGATGCACTATGGTATTACTTGTTATAATTATGTGAATTCAATCTCATTGGTCAATGCTTACCAAAAATCATCAGTGTACATACAAAGATAAGTTTTCTATACTTACCGAGCATTGTTGGTTAACACATAAAAAGCTAAGTCACTAGTGTAAACCGATCTCCATCAGTAATCATGTAAAAAGATAATGTTGTCTTCGCCATATACCGAGATCCGTCTATAAACAATAAAATGAGATAACACCTTGCATGAGCATTGTGTTCTCATCAAGAATGAATTGTGTATGCTACTAGATGACTCCGTCTTCAAACACTGAGAAGTGGGTAAGCATTTATGACATGAATTAGGGAAAATGTCTATAAATAGTTTATAGAAGAGCTCATTATTCACAATGCGATTTGAGTGAAGAAGCAGAGCGAAACTAGAGCACGAAGCAACCAGATTATAGAGCAACCTCAACCCTATTCACAGCACCCAAAAATATTCCTAGCAAACATAGAAGGTTGAAGTAATTAACAGAATTCACCAAGAACTCTATTTTTATTTATGGGAAAAATCCCTAAATTTTGAAACGATGGCAACAACTTCAAAAACCTCCAAGATCAAGAATGAAAATAATATAAAGGTCAATCTAATCAATAATACCACATGTGAAGAACCTCATTACAAGATCTTTCTCAAGGTTTCTTCACAGCCTGACAACACTATTGCATTCTCTAGTATACCAGCTAGGGTTTTACTCGTTGAAGATGTCAGAGCATATATACACTGCAAGATTGTAGAAATAGGAGACCTAGAAGTTGAGAAAGCTTTCAAAAAGCTTTGAAACAATGATGAAACTATCAAAGAAGAACATAAGCACATTGAGGTGAAAGGGCTCACACATGCCCTACTATTCCCAAAGTAATTCAAGACTGAATGGATTCGGTTAGTACTAAGCAGAGTACATGACCAAAAGATATGGTTGGATGAGCCAAAACTGATAACCATGGATGTTATACATGTTATTACCGGTTATCCCATAACCGATAACGTAAAGGCACTAAAGCACCCTCCTAAAGCTGACATTGAAAAGAACACAGGAGCAGCATGGAATGGAAGAGGATTAAAGATATCCACCATCAATGATGATGAAATTAAATTTGGAGCATGTGTATTAGGATACAAGTTTGTTCAGGCTATAAAGATGAACAGTATTGCATCTGGAGCAGTGGATACAACATACAAAATTTTCAATAAGGGACTACAATTAGACCTATCATAACTTCTACTAAGGCAATTGGATCAGAACATGAAGACAATAAGGATTGCCAAGTATAACTCATGTAAGTTTGGTTCACTCATTATGTACATTTTTTTCTATTTCCAAGAATCCTTCCCATCTATCGGCAATGTCAAATGGGACACTACCAGACCAGTGACCATATAGATTAGTGACTTCATTAAATCACTAGGAGATAATTCTGAATCAGTCATGGATGAATACTTTGCAAGATTCAAAGAAAGAATGCAGAAGAGAGTGAAGATTATAGAGCAATTAGTCAAAAAAATACAAGACTAAAATATGTTTTATGGTGGACACTGACTACACCTATATCAAGCCAGTTGTACCAAGGACAACATGGCTATCACCACTTGACTATGAGGTGAACATAGATCAAGCAACCAATGCCATTGAGGCATTGATAAATGAACCATAGGATAAATCATAACCTAAGTTTGGAACTTATGAGGAAGCCAAGGAAAGGATAAAAACTATCTTAGTTGTGAAAAATATTGATAGGAAGAAAGATAAAATGGTTAAGACTTTGAAGAAAAAAAATTTGGTGAATGAAGAGGAAATAGAACAGATGGAAGAAACCAAGGGTCAGTCACCCATCGGTGAAGCTGAGAAGGTGAGTGACTCAGAATCCACAGTGTTTGATGCACCACCCCTGAAGAAACCTAGGAATACTACTACATCTAGGACCAGAATTCAGACAGCAAAGGATGCAATTCCTTCACTGATCAAGAAAGGTCAAGTGACGACCTATAAAAGAAAGCCTTAAACAGGGAAAAAATAACCAACAAAAAGAAGAAATTTCATCAAAACTAAAGAAGATTTAGAGGACACCAAAAAGGATGAATAACCTATTAATAATAATTTCCCTACCACCATTGATGAGGTATGTGCATCAATTATTAATTTAGGTTCAATCACAAACCCTAAGATTAGGAAATGGCTAACATTGGATCCTAAGGATCAAAATAAGATAGAAGAGGCAATTATCACAATGATGTGTATATTCAAATATGTGCCTATCCAATTTGATAAATCTATGCCTAAATAAATTATGGATAGATTGTCAGCTAGGTGGACATATGCTCTCAAGGAAGAGAAACAAATAAGGGAAAGAGCCCTAATATTAGTCATGCCACTTGAATATAAAATGGAAGAGATTCAATAAATAATGGAGAAACATTCCAACAGGTTCTCCCCAAAGCTAAGAACCTACAATGTGATAAAGGGAAATCTAATTGAACTTGATAGAAAAAGTGAGGATAAATGGAGAAAGATACTTAATGTATCAAAAAGGGATTCAAGCCTTGATCCACAAGAAACACTTACTGACAAACCACTCAATGCTGAAAATTAGGCTAAACCAAGCCCAAAGAACATTACTCTAACTGATGATGAGGATGTAAATGAAGCACCATTTAACATAGTAGGTAACAAGGATATGGACACTACAGATGAAACATGGCTGGATAATACTATCATTGATATTACCAAAGGAGATGCTACAGATGAGATACAAAATGATGAAGATATCACTGTTGTCCCAGACCAAACTGACAAACAGGACACTACTACAGATACTGCACAGATAAATATACGAGGTCAAATTTCATTGTTAATACAAGTTATTAACATAATCTCACAAAAGGAGAACTTACCTGAGCCTGATGCAAGCATACCCGATGATAAGGGTAATGATGAACAGAAAGATACAATTAATGAAGCACAACAGGAAACATATGAAGGGCAGAAAGAAAAAGTTGAAGAAGAGAAGAAATAAGTTGATACTCCTAAGAATACAGAAGGAGATGTTGTAGATACATCAAAGGTTGATGTGGAGATGTCCACTACCGACTGACAGGTAGATACTAAGTAGCAGGAAAAAGGCACAACACCACAAAATCCTTCATCTAGCACATTTGACAAAGAAAAGGATCTTGCTTTCGTAGTACATTCAAGTACTTCCCACTCAGCATCCAAGAAGAAGAAAAAGACAAAGAAGAAAAAGCTACAGGTAACACTTGATGAAATCATTGAGATACTAAATTGTGACCCTTCTACATTGGATTTTGAATCTCTCAAAAAGTATGGAGAAATATGTCAAAGGAAAGCTATGATGAAATGTAACTGATTGAATGTTTGAAGATGTTAAGTTGATCACCGAAATATAGAAATATAATGCAAGACATTAAATCAGTTAATGGATTGTATTTTCATTGATGTCAACTTGATATAATCTGATCAGTTATATTCAAAGTGTCAAAGACTTCAGATAATTAGAGAGATAAATATTATGGTTTTAGTAATGCATAAAATACTAGCATTCACTAAGTAACTTCAAACATCAATGGCTAGTGGAAACCGAAGGACAGAGAAAACTAAGAGCGAATTTACAGTGATGCTTGAGCAAAGAAACTAACAAGCATTACCGACAAGAAGAATCACAAGTATTACCGATGGCAAAAATTATAGTGTTATCCAATGGATAGACAAGCCTGAAGGACAAAAAACCCCGATGAACAAACAAAACCAATGAAGAAGCCCAAGGAGAACTGAAGTGTTGACCAAAGCTATCAAAGAGTTAAAACACTGAAATTAACTGGAGTTTACAAATGATAAAATACTTAGCTGGTAGAGCTAAAGATAGACTTAACTAGTTGTTAAAATTGTTATAATCGATAAGTTAAAGCCTGAGATAAGTAAAAGATTTAAATTTTTTTTATAATACTCAAGATGATGTACCAAGCGATGGAGATCAGAACAAAGGTCAAAAAAATGATCAGAATAATGAACAAAGAGCTGAACCAAAACTTACCAAGTATGTTAGAAGAAATCATCCACAAAATCAAATCATAGGAGACAAGAAGGGTGGAATGAGAACAAGAAGTATGTCACTAAATACTAGATTTTTACTTTGTGATTTTGAGCCTAAATCTATTAATACTATACTTGAGAATGAAGAATAGGTCAGTGCTATGAATGAAGAAATAGAAAATATTGAGAAGAATAGTACATGGACACTAGTACCAACTTTGAATTCCTCAGTTCTCCACTCTTTGATGATTCTCCTTGAGTGGAAGACTGGTGCTTGGTATGTCCAAGTCTAGATGTGTCACTATTCCTTCTTGGTGATCTCATAAGTTCCTCAAAGTATCTCAATGCTTCATGCGGTTTGTTTATCCTCTCAATGAGTTCTCTTTCAGATCTCAACTCATTTTTCAATTGATTGTTCTAAGATCTCAGATATGTGATTTCAATTTCTTTTATTTTTACCTCTTGATTTACAAATAACAATTGGTTGACCATGTCCAACTAACTCTTTGTGAGCTTTTTCACATCACTAGTCCTTTCATCAAGTCTCGTAGCCATCTGTCTCTTGTCTTCTTCTATCATTGTCTTGTCTTCCTTAGCTTTATTCTTCTGATCAATTACCTCTCATAGTGTTATTGATTGAGTTTTTTGTTCTAAGTACCAAATGGATATTCAGAAATAAACTGAATGAGAATGGATAAGTCACAAGCAATAAAGCAAGATTAGTATGCAAGGGGTATGCAGAAGAAGAAGGTATTGATTATGGTGAAACCTTTGCAACCGTTGCTAGACTAGGAGTTAGAATTCTTCTTGCTTATGCTGCATTCAAAGGATTCAAGGTATACCAAATGGATGTCAAATCTACATTCCTAAATGGAATATTAGAAGAACAAGTATACATTGAACAACCAGAAGGGTTTTTTGATCTAGACAAAAGAAATATGGTATTTAGATGGTGCAGGAGCACATCTAACTCAAACCCCTAGCTCTTTATTTATGGCATGTACTGACTCTAGCCAAGTCAAGAGAGTGTGTGTGGACCTTAGAAGGTCATTTGTTTTATTTCCTTGAGATGGATATGACTAGGTCAATCCATGTCTAGATAGGTTTCTTAGTTGGTTTCCTTTAGTTGTGTGTGTGAGGTAGTTGGTAAGCCTTTGGAAATCCAACCAAGGCATTAGGAACCTTAGATAAGCTACTTGGTATCACTGGCACTCAGCCTACACTGGTTCTGATCAGCTTGGCCTACATTGGTGCCTAGAAGCTTGGCCTACACTGGTGCCTAGCAGCTTGGCCTACACTGGTGCCTAGCAGCTCAGCCTACACTGGTTCCTAGCAACTCACCCTACACTGGTGCCTAGAAGCTCGGCCTACATTGGTGCCTAGTAGCTTGACCTACATTGGTTCCTAGAAGCTTAACCTACACTAGTGCCTAGCAGCTCGGCCAACATTGGAGCTCAGTTTTGCATTACTTTTGCTCGGCAATATTCCATCATAACAGCCTGTGAAAAGTGGATCTTCTCTTTTATGGATAGTATGGTTAGTTGTAATAGTTCCTGAAGAGATGCTTGTGAATATGTGGACAATTACTATCATTCCAATGAAAGGATGGCTATTAATAACATCCCAAGCCTTATTTTTGGAGATATAAGAGAGTAGAGATTGAAGAAGAAGAGAAGCTACAAGAAAGTTAGAGATTTGTAGATTATTGTACTATTTTGTTTTGTTTCCAGTAATGAGAAGTTGCAGACTGTGTGTTTAGTAGATATCAAGTTTCTTTGTGGTTCCTTTTGTATGCAAGTAGATTAGTTACTTTATTTTCTATTTTCCAAGTTATTAGTTCTTCACCTGTTCTGGGTTGTATATAGTAATGGTCCCTCGAGATTCTTGAATCCATGGTGAGAATCATGTGTTGGAATGGAACTCGAGAGGAGCCCTTGTACATAGTTTCCTTTTTGTTTTCTATAGGAGAATAAATAGCAAAGAGTCTAGAGATCTTACCCTAGGTGAGCTTGGTAATAGTCCGGCTAGGGAAGAGATTGAAAGCAATGTTCAGAAAACATTGAATAAGTGAGTAGCATGAATCTATTTGTGTAGGTTCAACAAGAAGGAGATGAAAATAATTTCAATGCAGGAATGAGTCTTGAAGAGGAGGTAAATTTGAGAGTGACTTGCCTTAGTTTAGGGCTGTGAGCACCCTAAGAGATCTAGGAGGAAGATCTTAGAATAGAGCCAAGTTGGTTCTCTAGAAGCAACAAGACTCCAGTACCACATCAGATTGGTATGAGAGCCTAAATTGATTGGGCTTTTGGTAAATGTTCCAGCCAGCAGTATCAGTAGGTGAAAACAAGATGGTCACCAATGTAGAGCTTGCAAAGGTAGTAGATGAGTAGAAGAGAGTCATAGATGATCAAAGGGAAAGGAGTAGACTCCTTGAAGAAGCCCTGGATGAGATGAAGGTAAAACTTCAAGAAGTTGGATATGCAACTAAAATCAAAGATGGAGATGAAGTCAGCAGTAGCAAAGGGATGCAGAAAGTTGATGAAGAAGACTTGATACCTGAACCAGACCCTCCCATGAATGAGGAGCCATTTATAAAAGCTCTCAGAGCCCTAGGAGGAAAAATTCTTGAACGAATTTCATTCTTTAATGTAAAAATGGATAGTAAACTAGTTTTGGAATAGATAGAAGGAATTGAGAATCATTTTGAATCTGAGGGCATAACTAAAGCACAAAAGGTAAAAGTTGCAAAGTCAAGGTTAAGAGGTTTAGCATTAACATGGTGGAAATACCTCCAAGAAGAGAGGGAGAAGATGGGTAAGCATCCAATTTCAAATTGGAAGGCTATGTTAAACAAGGAAAAGGAGCAATACCTACCTGAGGGTTATGAAATCTAGTTACACAAGAAGAGGTAGAGTTTGAAACAAAAATATTTGGATGTGGCTACATATACTGAAGAATTCTAGAAGTTGTGCTTGAGGTTAAGAGTCCAAGAGGATGATACTATCAAGGTGGCTAGGTATCTTGGAGGCCTAAAATGGAATATTCAAGAGGAAATCAGTTTGTGGACTCCCATAACCATCCATAAGTGTTTCCAACTTGCATTGAAAGTGGAAGAGAAGAACAAGAAGAAATCAGAATCAAACTTCAGAGGAAGAGGTAGAGGTAGAGAAGGAAGAGGACAAGGAGGCTATGGTGGAAGGGGATCAGATTCAAGGAAGAATAGTGAGAACAAGCTCACTGAAAATCAGGAAGGAAACTCAAATAGAGGAGGTTTCAACAGAGGTAGAGGCTCTAACACTAGTTGGAGAGGAAGGAGCAGTAGCAATCAAGGAAGAGGAGCATCCTTCTTTGCCACCATGAAGTGCTACCACTGCAATCAGCTAGGACATCCTACCTATAGGTGTCCTAAAAAAGGTTCTACTTCTTAAGGAGGTGGAAAGAGAGATAACTATGTCCAAGAAGAATCAAGTTGCAGTAGCAAGCCATCTGAGGTACCATTAGAATCAAAGGAAGGTGAGAACCTCAAGATAAAGAGGACCTGAATTAGATAGCCAAGCAAAGAAGAACCAAACCAAAGGAGAGAACTCTTTAGAGTGAAGTGAAAGATTACAGGGAAGGTGTGTAGAGTCATTATTGATTTAGGCTCAACTGATAATATCATTAGTGAAGAGGCAATCACCAAGTTAAATTTGAAAAGGATTCCACATGACAACCCATATAAGGTTACATGGCTCAACAAAGGACAGCATGTTTTTGTAGGAGAACAAGCATGGGTAGAATTCACCATTGGAAAGTATAAGGAAAGAGTTATATGTGACATTATTCCCATGGATACATGCCACCTTCTACTTGGAAGGCCATGGAAATTTTATAGACAAGACATGCATGATGGAACCAAGAATGCATATTCATTCAAGAAAGATGGGGTGACTTTCAAAATTTAGTCCCTGATAGAAGAAGGAGAGATCAAGAAATCAAGTCCAAGTGTGCTAATGGTTTGTGAGAAGGAGTTCTTGAAGACTCTAGGAGAAGGAGAAGGAGTTGGATTTGCTTTAGTATTGAAGCTAAAAGATGAAGCTGCTATCAAGAAATTAGAGATACCAAATGAGGTAAGATAAATACTTGAAGAGTATACAGACATTGTGAATGATGGCTAGCCCACTCCCCTACCTCCTATGAGACTTTTTAGCCACAATATTGACTTCATACCAGGAGCTACCTTACCCAAAAAAGATGCCTATAAGATGAACCCTCAACAAAATGAGGAGATATGCAAGAAAATCAGAGAATTATTAGACCAAGGCCTAATTAGAAAGAGCATAATCCCATGTGCAATCCCTAATGTTTTAGAACCTAACAAAGGAGAAGCTTGGAGACTTTTTACTAATTATAGATCCATTAATAGAATCACCATTAGGTATAGGTTCCCAATACCCAGAATTGAAGACCTAATAGATTGTTTAGGGGAGGCAAAGTACTTCAACAAGATTGATCTTAAGAGTGGCTACCACCAAATCAGGATAAATGAAGGATATGAATGGAAGATAGCCTTAAAAACTATGGAAGGTTTGTATGAATGGCTTGTAATGCCATTTGGTTTGTCTGATGCTCCCTCAACTTTTATGAGGCTTATGAATGAGGTATTGGTAGAATGCATTGGTAAATTTGTTGTTGTCTACCTAGATGACATTTTAGTTTTCAGAAAAAATAAGGAGGGGCATATTAGGCATTTGAAAATTGTTTTCAATAAATTGCATGATGAAAAGCTAATGATAAATTTGGAGAAGTGTGACTTCATGAAGCATGAACTTGTATATCTCAGCTTTTTTTTTTCATAGGGTAACCTCAAAATGGACCAAGAAAAGGTGGATGCCATTCTAAGTTGGCCTATTCCCAAGGCTACAACTGAGGTGAGGAGTTTCCATGGTTTATCTCAGTATTACAAAAAGTTCATTAGACATTTCAGTGGGATTTGTGCACCTATGTTAGACACCATCAAAGGTGGGATGAAGATAAAGTTTCAATGGACACCACAAGCTGAGAAAGGGTTTGAAACACTCAAGGAGAAGATAGAAGAGTTTCCTACTCTAGTTCTTCCAAGCTTTGATAATATTTTTATAGTAGAATGTGATGCAAGTAATGTGGCCATTGGGGTTGTCATAAGCCAAGAAGGAAGACCAGTAGCTTTCCATAGTGAGAAGCTAAATGATGCAAAGAAGAAGTACTCTTCTTATGACTTAGAGTTATATGCTCTAGTCCAAGCACTCAAGAAGTGGAGGCACTACCTACTTCCAAAGGAGTTAATAGTATATACTTATAACCAAGCTCTCAACATCCTTAACTCTCAAGACAAGCTCAGCAGTAAACACATGAAGTGGGTGGAGTATCTACAAGCCTACACTTTCAATATCAAGCATAAAAAGGGAGTACAAAATAAGGTTGTTGATGCATGGAGTAGAAGATTGCTCACATTCCAAGAAGTTCAGCTAAAAATCATAGGTATTGATAGCTTCAAAGACCTATATGTTGAAGATGAAGGTTTTGCCCAAATCTACAAGGTATGCAAAGAGTTTAAAAACAACTTTCATGGTGAGTTTTTTTAATATACTTTGCAGAATGATTTATTGTTTAAAGGAGGTCAACTTTGTGTTCCTAAAGGGTCTATGAGAGAGAATTTGATTCAAGAAAAATATAATGGAGCACTTAGTGGTCATTTTGGAGTCAGTAAGACTCAAGAGCAAGTCACTAGGTTCTATTTTTGGGCTAGAATGAATAGAGATGTTAGACAGTATGTTGAGAGTTGTGTAGTGTGTTAAAAAGAAAATGGCACATCTTCCAATGTAGTTCTTTACCAAACACTTACAATCCCAACCAGACCATGGGAATGCATAAGCATGGATTTTGTAGTTGGTTTTCCAAGAAGAAGGTAGGGATATGATAGTATTTATGTTGTTGTGGACAGATTTAGTAAGATGGCACATTTTATACCTTGTAAGACCATTCATTATGTTTGTAACATTGCTCAGTTTTTTTTCAGTGGAGTGGTGAGGATCCATGGACTCCCACTCAGAATTGTTTCAGACAGAGACACAAAATTCATGAGCCATTTTTAGAACACCTTATGGAAAAATCTTGGCACTAACTTGTCTTTTGGATCTGCCTACCATCCGTAGATAGATGGACAAATAGAGGTGGTCAATAGAAGTCTTGGTAACTTGTTGAGATACCTCACAAAGGAGTATGGTCAAGCATGATACCAAATCATTGGACAAGTTGAATATGCATACAATGATATAGTGAACAGATCAACTGGTAAGAGTCTTGAAATTGTTTATGGCTTTCACCCAAGGGGGATTTTTGAGCTTAGAGAATTGAAGGAAGGAATACATGGTAGTGGATATGTTGAGGACTTTTTTTATTCAATGAGAGAAATTAAAGTGTGAGAAAGAATATGATTGAAAATGCTAAAAAGGTAAAGCAAAAGGTGGATGCAACAAAGAGGAATGATCAGTTTAAGATTGGAGACTTTGTGATGGTACACTTGAACAAACATAGGCTGCAAAAAGGTGTTTTGCACAAGCTACAAATGAAGAGGCTAGGTCCATGTAAGATACTTGCAAAGTATGTAAACAATGCATACAAGGTGGAGCTTCCTAAAGACATTGGGTTATCACCAATTTTCAACATTGCAGATTTGATAGCATACAAAGGACCAATTCAAGATGCTGATCAGAACCTTCAAGAAGTAATACAAGAGGTAAAAGATCTAAAATTAACCTCTACTCCATCTATAACAACTAAAAAGATACTAGACTCAAGGGTCTACAAGAAGACTAGGAACAAAGACTATATGGAGCACCTTGTCAAATGGCATGGAAAAGAAGATGTTGATGCTAGTTGGATCAGAGAAACAGAATTCAAGAGGTTTGGCATTGATCCAAACATGCTCAATCCAAGGATGGATTAACCTTTCTTTTGTCTGGGGGAGTATGGTGCAGGAGCACACCTAACTCAAACCCCTAGCTCTTTATTTCTGGCATGTACTAACTCTATCCAAGTCAGGAGAGTGTGTGCTAACCTTACAAGGTCATTTGTTTTATTTCCATAAGATGGATATGACTAGGTCAATCCATGTCTAGATAGGTTACTTAGTTGGTTTCATTTAGTTGTGTGTGTGTGAAGCAGTTGGTAAGCCTCTGGAAATTAAACCAAGGCATCAGGAACCTTGGATAAGCTACTTGGTATCACTGGCACTTAGCCTACACTAGTGCCTAGTAGCTCAGCCTACACTGGTGCCTAGCAGCTCGGCCTACACTAGAGCTCAGTTTTGCATTACTGTTGCTCAGAAATATTTCATTGTAAGGGCCTGTGAAAAGTGGATCTTGTCTTTTATGAATAGTACAGTTAGCTGTAACGGTTCCTGAAGAGATGCTTGTGAATATGTGGACAGTTACAGTCATTCCAATGAAAGGATGGCTATTAATAACATCCCAAGCCTTCTTTTTGGAGATCTAGGAGAGTAGAGATTGAAGAAGAAGAGAAGCTATAGAAAAGTTAGAGATTTGTAGATTATTGTACTATTTTTTTTTGTTTCAAGTAATGAGAAGTTGTAGACTGTGTGTTTAGTGGATATCAAGTTTCTTTGTGGTTCCTTTTGCATGCAAGTAGATTAGTTACTTTATTTTCTATTTTGCAAGTTATTAGTTCTTCACCCGTTCTGGGTTGTAAACAGTATGGCCCCTTGAGATTCCTGAATCCATGGTGAGAATCATGTGTTGGAATGGAACTCGAGAGGAGCCTTGTACATAGTTTCCTTTTTGTTTTCTGTAGGAGAAGCAACATCAAAGATTCTGTAGATCTTCCCCTACGCGAGCTTGGTAATAGTCCTTCTAGGGAAGAGAATGAAAGCAATGTTCAAAAAACATTGAATAAGTGAGTAGCATGAATCTATTTGTGTAGGTTCAGCAAGAAGGAGATGAAAAGTATTTCAATGGGGGACCAAGTCTTGAAGAGGAGGTAAAGTTGAGAGTGACTTGCCTCAGTTTAGGGTTGTGAGCACCCTAAGAGATCTGGGAGGAAGATCTCATAACAGAGCCAAGCTAGTTCTGTAGAAGCAACGAGATTCCAGTACCACATTTGTAGACTACATAAAGCTTTGTATGGATTGAAACAAGCACTGAGAGCCTAGTATGAAAGACTTCACTCATATCTCATTAGAATTGAATTCATAAGAAAAAGTGAAAATAGCAATCTATACTTAAAAGAAGATATAAATGGTAATATTCTGATTGCTGAAATTTTTTTTGATGATATCATTTCGGGGGAAATGAAATGTTATGAAAATCCTTAGCTAATGAAATGAGAAAAGAGTTTGAGATGTCTATGTTTGGGGAGATCAAATTCTTTCTTGGTCTACAGATTATTCAACAAAATGCAGGCATATATATCACTTAGTCCAAATACATCAAGGAAGTGCTGAAGATATTCAAGATGGAAGATTCCAAACCAGTTGTAACACCTATGGCTATTGGATGTAAGTTGACAAAGGAAGATAAGTCAAATGAGGTAAATCAGACCTTGTATATATCAATGATTGGAAAACTAATGTATGTTGTTCATACTAGACTATATATTGCACATGCAGTTGGAATAGTTGCTAGATTCTCTGCTAATCCCAAAGAATCACATATGACTATTGTTAATAGAATTCTGAGATATCTAAAGAACACTGAGGACTATGGCTTATGGTATAAAAGAGAAGTAAAATTTGAGCTACATGTCTATATAGATGTTGATTGGGCTGGAAACGTTGATGACTGAAAGAGCACAACTGGAGGAGCATTCTTCATGGGTGACAAACTTGTCACATGGATCAGCAAGAAGAAAGAATGCATCTCTCAGTCTACTGCATAAGAAGAATATGTGGTTGGTGCTGAAAATTGCTCCAATATTGCATGGATCAAACAGTTACTAGAAGGTATGAATATGAAGATCCTTGAACTAGTGATTATCTACTATGATAATACCAATGCAATTAACATTTCTAATAATCTAGTCATGCATAATAAGACTAAGCATATTGCAATCAAGTATCACTATTTAAGAGAACAAGTGCAAGAAAAAGAGGTGAAACTAGAATATGCTCAATCAAAGGAACAATTAGCTGATATATTCACCAAGCCATGATCGAAAGATACATTTGAGTACCTGAAACAGAGACTAGGGGTACAACCCTTTTCTATCAGTTAGTAAGCTGACTAGGAGGTTGCATCAACTACACACAAAATAGAAGATCATTCATGTTTATGGAAGCACCAAGATGGACAACAAAAGATACATCTGTACATAGCAAGGTACAAATCTATACTAGACAATGTATTATTGATGGATAGGGAAATTGAAGGAGCATATTATAAAAAGGATGGAAGATGATATAGAAGAATTTTTTGGCATTGTTGTCAAAGGGAGAGATTATCTCATTATCAAGAATTATAAGGGAGAGAGATTCTCATTGATCAAAAGATATTATATCATTATCCATGGAGAGAAATTCCTAAGAATTCAAAGGGAGAGTTAATCAATATCTAGAGGGATTGATTACATATGAAATATCCATCTAAGGGAGAGAAGTAAAAAAGGGAGGGAATACATACTAAGGGAGATATTGTTGTCAAAGGAAAAAGAGATGATAAAATAGGGGAACAGTCAAGGAAAAGCACATATCAAAAATAGAGACAGAAGATGCTACATCTATCTAGTAAAGGTATTGAATATTGAAGAATTCACTCTGAGGGAAACAAATCTAAGATATATGAGGTTACTGAGAGCCAAACATTTGTAATAGTTATAATAGGAGAGATTGATGAACTTCAACTTTTATATTTCATATTGTATTAGTAATAATATAGTGTGATAATGTAGTGTGTTTCCATCAATGCCAAAGGGAGAGATTGAGGACATGTAACTGATTGAATGTTTGAAGATGTTAAGTTGATCACTGAAATACAAAAAGATAATGTAAAACATTAAATCAGTTAATGGATTGTATTATCATTGATGTAAACTTGATATAATCTGATCGGTTATATTCAAAGTGTCAAAGACTTCAAAGAATTAGAGAGATAAAGATTATGTTTTCAGTAATGCATAAAAGACCAACATTCACTAAGTAACTTAAGACACTGACAGCTAGTGGAAACCGAAGGACAGAGAAAACTGAGAGAAAATTCATAGTGGTTCCTGAGAAAAGAAACTAACAAGCATTACTAATGAGTAGAATCACAAGCATAACCAACAGCCAGAATTATAGTGTTAACCGATGGACAGACAAGCCCGAAGGGAAAACAACCCTGAAGGATAGAAAACATCAACGGAGAAGCCCAAGGAGAACTAAAGTGTTGACCAAAGTTATCAAAGAGTTAAAACACTGAAGTTAACTAGAGTTCAAAAATGACAAAATACTTAGCTGGCAGAGCTAAAGATAGACTTAACTAGTTGTTAACGTATTTTTAATCGACAAATTAAAGCCAGAGATAAGTAAAAGATTTAAAGTTGTTTTTTCTAGTTGGCAAGAAGATTTCTATGAGATAAAATAGGATTTATGCTTTAAATCAAGATTGGCTAAGATTACGGATCATGCCAAGAACAAGAAAATCAAGAAGAGAGAAATGGTGAAATCATGTCTATAAAAGAGACAACTTAATTCATTATGAATTAAGGGGAGTGAATGAAAAATAAGGATGTTGAAGAGAAACTAATGAAGAACAACTTCATACTATCTTGATAAATCAAGCTAAAGAAAGAGATAAAGATTTCTGTGGACACCGAGCAACATATTAGCACAAAATCACTAAGCAGAAAGAAGTGGAGCAAAGGTATTGAAAAGATATATTGATCGGAGTGGTTTAATGAGCTTAAAATAGATCTAAAAATCTGCAAGTATAAGTTGTATGGGTGAACAGATCATTTACTATTTCATTTTAACCATTGATTTAGAAAGTCTCTTAACTGAGTAGGAATTAACAATCCTTTCTATATTGAGATACATCACAAGGAGTATCAAAACTATTGATCATGAAGATAGCATGAGATGCCAAATACCATTTTACAAACTACACTAGGTTTGTATAAAGAAGGTAGCATAGAGATGCCCAATATCAAGAGACAAACTAATATTTTAAATCCTCTAACAAGGTCACACCTAACAATGTTTTTGTAACCTTTAACAGGGTTGGATCTACACTAATCTCACTTTAGAAGAGTGAAAATTTAGAGTTACCGATCCCAAGTGGTTTTTCCCTTAACAGGGTTTCCACATTAAAAATCCATGTGTCAATGTGTTTATGATTCATTACTTTAGTTTTTGTATTACACATAACTAATCTAGATTGATCGGTATACACTAAGTAATTTACTATTTTTCGATAAATGAAAGACTACTATTTGGTAAACATTGAGAATAAGGTTTAAAAGAGAACTCCAAGAATTAGTTATTTGATAAGTATATTTTAAGGCATGCATCTTGTAGGACTAAAGATAACTAGAAGCTTAATATTGTGGTACTAAGTTTTTGAGTTGATTTATTGGAATATTTTTGAGACCACTGATTCAACCCGCCCCCCCTCCCCTCCCCTCCCCTCCCCTCCCCTCTCATTTATTCTAACAAAATATGCAAGAAAAGATAAGGAAAGAGCACAAAGAATCCCTGGTGTTAGAAACCACTAGGAATATATTGACTCAAATAGTTCCTGACATAGATGTTGATCAAAATGCCCCCATTCTGGATCAACTTGTCATTCTAATTGAGGCCATCACATCTCAAAATGTAGATGCAGAGAAATCAATTAAAGAATGAGAAGAATAAAAATATCAGTACAAAATAACAGAAAAGATAAGCCAAGAAGTGGCAGTAAATAAGGTAAAGCTTTCAAAACTTGTAGATGAATTAGATCCAATAATTTCTGAAGCTATTGCCTTAATACAAAATTAATTCACTTTAGAGAAAATCACTAAGGAAAAAAGTGATAAGACTGCAAAGATAGATTCTGATCTAAATGCAAGTGCACAAGGTCTTACCACAAATGAAAATGCAATCAAAATGAGTTTGGACAACATTATGAAATCTAGAAGGTTGAGAAATGAAATTATAGAGGCAAAAACCAAGCTTAGAGATGAGGTTACCAAGCTACAGGCTCTAATGCTACCACATATTACACTTCTACAATTTAAAATGACTTCAGCAAGATAGTTAATTGCCACCCCAGAGATGTCTATAGTAGACAACATCTATGATATGCATGCCTGAATCACACTGGAGAAAATGGATCTTGAACACCTAAAGGAGAAATGGGAGAAACTAATGGAAGATTTGAAGAATTCCCTTTCCCATATTTTTGATAATTTGTAAGTATACACCTTTTTCCTTACTATCAAAAAAGGGGAAAATGATATGTACATTAGGGAAAATGTATGTACAATAGTAAAAAGGGAGGTAATACAAAAGGGAAAATAATATAAAGATAAGGTGAAAAGGGAGTATAGTATAAAGGAAAGTGTACATGTATATACATATACTATACCATCATATACATAGGGGAGTCATAAATGACAAGGTAAACACATGGTGTGCATACTACATAGTTTAGTATTTTACACATATCAGTTTTTGATACTAATGTCAAAGGGGGAGATTGAAGACATTTTTTTCCATTAGTATGCAAAGTGAAAATAATTTTTTGAACCATCACCGAAAGACAGAATTTTAGTACAAACTAAAAGTACATATAACAAAGGTCACCAAAAGTGCTAAGTATAGAGAAGCAACATTGAAAGTGTAAACTGAAAGTGCAACCTAAAAATGATGAAGTGGAACCCGATAGAGGAACTCGATGAGCATATTACACTGTAAACCAAAAAAGCAGAAAAATAGTGGAACCCAACAGAGCAAGGGAACCCAATGGATAGTTCAACAAAGGAACACCGACAAACTGTTAATAGAGAAACCTGAGCATCAGGCACTGAAAGAGAGTTAGATCTCGAGAAATGTGGATCTGACTTCCATGTCAGATAAAATAGTTATGTTTTATATTTAGCATTTTGATTTGATTTAAACCCATTCCTTAAGGGATAAGAAATGTAATTGTAATTGTTTTAATCAGTCTAACTGATTGAAAACATGCAAACTAGGAGATCAAGGTCAAGTTGTAAACCTTTGATCATAGAGTTATCTTTGTAATACATGAAACTAAAATAGGTTAATCTATTGTATAAATAGATGTGTAATCATTCATTTTCCAGATGGATGTGAGGATGATAGTAGCCAAGGAGAACATCTATGGATAAGACTAAGGTTTTGAAGCAAGAACAGAAAAAGATGAATTAGATTATCAAGAACTAGATTCAAGGCTACCTAGAAACAGAGGTATTAATCAATCACATTAGGTGATACATTATGCTTGTAATCTTTAATGGATCTGTAATCAACAATGGTAGATTGCATACACTCAAGTCATTGAGTATTTTTTTCTACATTCTAACAAGTGTAGAAAATAGAAGAAATCCTTTCAAGAAAGGTGGATTTAACAATCCTTATGTAAATCTCTTAACTGAGTGCACACTAAATAGTGTTGCTAAAGCTCTTAACAGAGTAGACCTTAACCAGTCTCCACATAATACTCCTAACAGGGTAGATCATTACAAGTGATCAAATTGTAAGTCTTAACCTGCCCCTTCCATTCTAAAGATAGTGAAGCTTTGTGGGTTTCATCCCCACCGCAGTTTTTACCTTCTAACATGGGTTTTCTACGTTACCAATTCTTGAGTCATGTGTCTATAAATTTCATGAATGCTTCTATGAATGTTTTACATGCTTATTAGTTTATGAATTGATGTTACATAAATAAATATAGAATAGAAGATATGAATGGTAATACAATGTATTGATCATAAAAGGAAAAAGGTTAATTGATAAAAGTTTTTGAGGGTACTGATTCACCCCTCCCCTCTCAATACACCATTCCATTATTTCCATCATGCATAAATTTGTATGTGTATGTATGCATAATTAAGCATAATTATGTATAATTATATTGTATGGATAAAAAATTGAATTATGCAAAATTATAAATCTATCCATGTATATTGCATACATGCATATGCATACGCATGTATATTTTATAAAGATCTACATAATCTTCATTTGTATTCAAAGCATTGGTTTTTTAGGGTTCCAAAATGTTTGGACATGTGTCCAAGAAAAAGCATGTAAATGGTCGATGGTGGAAACAAAATGGATATGAGGGATTTAGTGCCACCCTTTCCTATCACAAAAATAAAACATGTGAACGAGCCCATACACTTGAACACTGACAATTAGGTACTTTTTAAATCCAAAATTGAGGTTTTTTAATTGATTATATGTATGTATATGCATATACAATCATGCACACGTAGTCATGTGTGTGTGTGTGTGTGTGTGTGTGTGTGTGTGTGTGTGTGTGTGAAGGATTGTGTGTGTGTACATATATATCAGATTTAAATTGGATATGCAACTATGAAATGACTGATTTCTACAAGAAATAAGAATTCACCTTGCATTTCATATTACCTAATTAAGTATGAAATGACTAATTGTTTCTCACCAATGTTCAAATTTGAAAATCAACTGTCACAAATCAATGCATTCACTTTCCACATTCGGATTGATTTTTAATAGGGAATTTGTAGGGTAATTCTCACTATAAGTGCGTGACTATTTTTCAATGAGATATTTATTGTTGTGCATACAATATTGTAAGAATGATTTTGATACTCCTATTAGTTAGTTTGTTGTCATTAGTTTTGTCATAGTCATAATAGTCAAGGAAGACAATTGGTAAAGAGAAAGAATACACTAAGGGAGACATTCGATAAATCAAAGTATCAATGACACCGAGCACCAAACAATAGCAGGTTACCGAGTTAATCAGAGTTAGTCACCAAGTTAAGCAGAGTAAGACACCGAGAAGAGTTAGTCACCAAGTTAAAAAGAGTTAGACATTGAGTAGAGTTAGTCATCGAGACATAGAGAAGAGTTAGACATGAAGACATTATATTTTTCCATTAGTATATGCAAGGAAAAACATGATAAACACCATCAGTTTATACTACACCGACAGACAGGGAACAACACTACCCAACGCCAAGGTTACCAATACTGCTAAGTACAAAGCATCCCAATGCAACACTATTCAGTGTTACCTGATGACAGAAAAGACAAAGGAACCCAACAAGTAACCAACAATGCAACCTGATGATCATTTCAAAGAAGGAACATCGATAGACTTTCAGTTCACACCGACAGTAAATTACATCCCGCAAAAAGTGGATCAGACTTTCCATGTCAAATAAATCACTGAAGTTTTATATTTAGATTCTTAATTTGTTTTAAATCCATTACGTGAGGGAAAAGAAAAGTAATTATTATTGTTTTTATCATTTTAACTAATTTAAAACATGCAAACTAAAGGATCAAGGTCAAGTTGTATACCTTCGATCTAGAGTTAACATTGTAATGCGTGATTTTAAAATAGGTCAAAGAACTTGTATAAATAGATGCTCAATCAATTATGAACATGTTGTGTTAGGAATATCAGTCCATAAGACAACTGAGAGGGGAGATGAATCAATTGTAATATAGATTATTAAACTTTAAACTTTATAAACCAAATCTGCAAATCTAAATGATAACACAATAAATGCCAACACCTTAACACAATATTTGTTGTCGAGGAAACCCTGTTAAAGGTAAAACCCTAGTGGGAATTAACACCCACAAGTAATGTACTGAGATCATAGTATCCCTATTAAAAGATATTAGCTCATTTAGGAGCTTGTTACAACATTACAGTACACAGTCCCTGTTAGGAGACAAACCATGTTAGGAGTCAAATAAAATAGTAGAGTCACTACCAAGGCACACTTCCCAAAGAAGTTTAAATCCACTCTCAAGGATTTACAATCTGAATCAAGTGTATAAAGCAAATACACATTCCAATGAACTTGTTGATAGCAATTGTCTTTGCTTGGTCAGTTCCAATAAAGTATCAACTTTGCTCTGTATCCAGTAGTCAAAGATTTTCATCTTCCACACATCTCTTTTATTTTTCCTCTATCACACATTCTCCACAAGAAAATATCATTCACATATACCCTCTTACAATAATTCATTAGGTCGGCCAGTTAAGATTTCCTAATACATAATTAACTAGGTTGGCCAATTAAGGTTTTCCATCATACAAATAATTACATAACCCCTTGCTAAGATACACACGGTGTATATAAAAAGTAAAAATCATTTACAATTCATCACATATACTTCTAGATCCATAATTCATGCTCACAATTAATTTCACACGCTACATGTCTGAATTCGGCCAGTCTTCTCGATAATACACACCACAACTAACATCATCAATATCCAAACAATAATCAAACTTAACCCATAACTCTACCATATGTTGGCTGCCCATCAATAAGCTCACAATTTCTAAAATATCTTCGCTAGAATGATATACCCAAAACACAGAGACCTGCTTTGTTCAGAATCACAGTTACAGTCCAGAAAACTAGTCTTCACCAAATCAACTGTAACATCGTAAGTATACAACATAGAGCCAAGAGACCTTAGGAATAAGTTTAACACACATCCTTCTACATAAATCCAACTTCATTCATTCTTAATCATTCGTATAGTGTCTGTACATGCCTTCCAGTTAAGTAGCCAGTTTGTCTTCTCCATAGAAATATATGTTGACATTAGTGACAAAACATGAATATAAACATCATGATTAGTAACCAAACTGATATCATCCAACAATCTCCCCCTTTGGCATTGATGGGAATATATAGGAAAATCCATATGCATCAACCCAAAAGTACTCTCTCTCAATACAATCTTCTCAATATCCTCAACACAAATCTCCCAAAAATAGTAGGGATTTTCACATAGATTCCTTCCCCTTTAGAAGAAATGGAAAAGGGTGCCATAACTCATCTGTAGCCTTCTATAGTTTTTTTCAAATATTCATGTCTAATCAGCTAGGTGTAAGATCACCCAAATGTACTCCATAGTATTCTCCTGTGATCACTCCCCCTAAGGAGTAGATCCATAAATCAAGTCTAGAGAATGATATAGCACTGAGATCCACTAGAATAATGCATATTTGTTCACAAGTTGACTTCCTAAGGAAGCATGACTCATTTTTTGTTTTCAATCATGGCAACAAAGTCATACTTAAGTTCTATTATGAAAGATAAAATGACTAAGTGTGAAAACAGGGCAGACAGACACATACAAAGATCAGTACATTAGCGCACATGTTGGAGATCACACCAAAGCATGCATTCTTAGGTATATAATCTATGGTGTATATACATGCTAGATCCAAATGCACAGAGTATGGAACATCAGTATGGAAAAGTTACAAGTAGATTAGTAAACCTGCAGTCCAGAAGACAGTGCATGGAAGCCGACTACAGTAGTGATCAACGTGAATTAGTTTGAGATGATAAGGCCATGCACCTTTAGTTATAAGTTTTTAATAATGTAATTAATTTTATACTAAACGCACTTGAGCTGGCTTGTTTGGAAGCATTGTATATTTTGGTTTAAATGCTGACTAGTGTTATGTTTTGGGTCGCCCCTATTCAATTGTAAACATATAAGTATGTAATGTAATGTTATGTTACAAGAGTCAATTATTATGTATGAGGAAGATATAGATGAGTAGTATAATGAAGTCAATAGATGATATAGCTCTTTAAAGGAGTAAGAGAATTCACACATACAAGGAACTGATCAGACAGCAGTGTCATTACAACAGTTCATTTTTGATATAGTGCATATCAACATTCAGAGGGTTGTAGCCTTCATCTTATTGGGCAGTGAGCCATATACCTTTAACAGGGTT
>MU223739.1:2029732-2040681 GCA_018584345.1 Thuja plicata
GAAAACTCCACACAAGATATGAACATATGCAATAATGTCTATCAAGGTCAGTTGGACAAAATTGAGAAGGCAAAATTGGAAATTAGCAAGATCAGAATAAGACAAACTCAGTTGAGAAATGCACTTGCGCCATCTCTAGAAGTTCTTAATGAGAACATAAAATAGATTGATAACACCATACATACATATGATCAAGGTCCTTGCATGGACCTGATAAAAATGGATAAATTGACATATGCTTTATGCGTGCATCTTCAGACAGTTGATGCAATGAAAGTATTTTGGCAGAAAGAGATTCAATCTCTTCAAGTTGTGTACCCAAAAGTTTACATGGAGTAAGTATGTTGAAGAATTATAGTTTTTGCACACCTTTGTCATTATTGTCAAAGGGGGAGTAGTATAGAATGTGTATATGTGGAGAAGTATATATGTATATATCATTAAGTATTATGATATACAGTCATTTTTGTATGAAGTCATTTTGAGTAACTTAGCCACATTCCTTTGTTGCCATAAATGAAAAAGGGGGAGATTGTTGGAAAGTTGACTTCCTAAGGAAGCATGACTCATTTTTTGTTTTCAATCATGGCAAAAAAGTCTTACTTAAGTTCTTTTATGAAAGACAAAATGACTAAGTGTGAAAATAGGGTAGACAGACACATACAGAGATCAGTACATCAGCACACATGTTGGAGATCACACCAGAGCATAAATGCTTAGGTATATACTCTATGGTGTATATACATGCTAGATCTAGACACGCAGAGTATGGAACATCAGTATGGAAAAGTTACAGGCAGATTAGTAAACCTGCAGTCTAGAAGATAGTGCATGGAAGCTGACTATAGTTTTGGTCAGCGTGAATTAGTTTGAGATGATAAGGCCATGCACCTTTAGTTATAAGTTTTTAATAATGTAATTAATTTTATAGTAAACGCGCTTGAGCCAACTTATTCGAAAGCATTGTATATTTTGGTTTAAAGGCCAACTAGTGTTATGTTTTGGGTCGCGCCTATTTAATTGTAAACATATAAGTATGTAATGTAATGTTATGTTACAAGATTTGACTATTATGTATGAGGGAGATACAAATGAGCAGTATAATGAAGTCAGTATATTATATAGCTCTTTAAAGGAGTAAGAGCTTTCGCGCATACAAGGAACTAATCAAACAGGAGTGTCATTATAGCAGTTCATTTTTGATATAGTGCATATCAACATTCAGAGGGTTGTAGCCTTCATCTTATTGGGTAGTGAGCCTAGGCAGTGAGCCATATACTTTTAACAGGGTTTTGTAAAAGACTTCTAATAGGGTCAGACCTTTAACCAGGTCATTGTACTCAAATTGTAAAGACTGCTTCTAACAAGGCAAAGGAACTTTAACAGGTTCATTTTACCTAGCACAATATTTGTGGGTACTAATCCCCACCGGAGTTTTCCTCTGATCAAGGTTCTCCATAATCATATCATGTGTTATGTGCTCTTGTGTTATAATTCTTTGGATGCATATTTGTTTTATGTTCAATTGGCTGAAATATATTATTAGATAAACATTGATTCACCCCCCCCCCTCTCAGTGTTTCTAACATATTTGCATCATTTTAGTCTTCATTGGGAGGGGCCATCACCCCAATCATGCCTCTAATATATTCAAAAGAATCTTTTGGAAAAGTTTTAGTAAATATATCCGCTATATGTTCTTTGGTGATAATATACTCCAATTTAATCTCTTTATTTGCTACCTTCTCCCTCAAGAAATGATACTTGATAGAAATATGTTTAGTCTTTGAATACATTACAGTATTCTTTGACATATTCACTATGCTGGTGTTATCAAAATGGATAATTATTGGTTCTTTGAAAATTATTTCAATGTCCTTCAACATTTGTTTCATCCAAACAACTTGTGTACAGTTTATTGCAGCATCAACATACTCTGACTCAGCAGTAGATTGAGCAATACAGTTATGCTTCTTGCTCAACCAAGAAACCATCCTTTTTCCAGGAAAAATGCACCACCACTTGTACTCTTCTTTTCATCCACATTACCTTCCCAATTAGCATCAGTAAAATCTTGTAATGTAAAATCATCATATTTTTCATACAATAATCCATATTCTACTATCCCTTTTAAATATCTGAAAATTCTTTTTACAGAAGAAAAATGTGTCTCTTTAGGATTTGCCTGATATCTAGCCACAATTCCAATTGCATTGGTAATATCTGGTCTAGTGTGCATTAGATATTATAGACCTCCAATCATTGATCTGTACTTAGTTTGAATAACTCTTTTAGTCAATTTGTTTCTTGTTACCATGGGTGTTCCAACAGGTTTACAATCTTCCATCCCAAATTTATTCAACATTTCCTTAAGATACTTGGTCTGAGATATAAAAATGTCATTCTTACTTTGATTAATTTGTAAACCAAGAAAAATTTTCATCTCACCAATCATTGACATTTCAAACTCATTCTCTATTTTTTTAGAAAACTTCTTACTCATTTTATCATTGCCTCCAAAAATGATATCATCAACAAAAACTTCTATAATTAAGATTTCATCTTCATTAGTTCTTAAATACAAATTAATATCTGCATTACCTTTTCTGAAACCAAAATGAAGTATATTTTTATCCAATCTTACATACCATGCCCTTGGTGCTTGTTTTAGTCCATATAGTGCCTTCTTCAGTCTACAAACCATGTTTTCATCATTTTTCAAAGGAAAACCATCAGGTTGATCAATGTACACTTCTTCTTCTAGATCACCATTCAAGAATGTTGACTTCACATCCATCTGATACACTTTAAAGTCTTTATGTGCAACATAATCAAGGAATAGTCTCACAACTTCTAATCTAGCAACAAGTGCAAATGTGTCTTCATATTCTATGCCTTCTTGTTGTGAGTAGCCTTTACATACCAGTCTAGCCTTGTTTCTTACCAATGTGCCTTCCTTGTCCATCTTGTTTCTGAAACCCCATTTAGTGCCAATCACTTTTTTGTTCTTAGGTCTTGGATCCAATTCCCAAGTGTTTTTTTTCTTTATCAGTTCTAGATCTTCTTCCATGTCTTTATTCCAAGATTCATCTCTACATGCTTCATCGGTAGTCTTTGGTTGAAATTGAGAAATCAAACAGATCTCATCTCTAGCTCTAGATCTAGTCATCATGCATTTTCTTTCATCACTAATAATTTGATCTTCAAAATGATTCTTCTTAACATACCTTGGTGTCTTCAATGTCTCAATAGCTTCGGTTTGTTCATCTTCAACTCATCACCAATCATCAAGGATTCTTTAGGTTCAATAGTAACCTCTTTTGTTTATGTTATTTGACCACAATCATATATTCTTTCCTGTATTTGAAACTTTTCATCTATCCTCACATTGGCACTTTCAATCAATTTCCTCAATCTCAGATTGAAACATTTATATGCTTTACTCTTAGTGGAATAACCAAGAAATATTCCTTCATCACTTCTAGCATCAAACTTGCCTATCTCATTATCTCTCTTGATATAACATTTACTACCAAATATTCTAAAATATTTCACAGTAGGTGTATGAACAAACCATAATTCATAGGCGGTTTCATTTGTACCTTCTCTAAACTAAATTTTGTTCAATGTGTACATAGCAGTGCCAACTGCTTCTCTCCAATTAACATGTGACACATTTCCTTCCAGCAACATAGTCCTTGCAGCATCTAATATGGTTTTGTTTCTTTGCTCTACTATCCCATTCTTTTGTGGATTTCTAGGGGCTAAAGTCTGTCTATGTATTCCATTTTCTTCACAATATGTATTAAACAGCTCTGATGTAAACTCTCCTCCTCTATCTAATCTCAAACACTTCATCTTTAAACCAGATTCATTCTCAACTTTTGCCTTGAATAACTTGAACTTGTCAAATGCTTAATATTTCTCTCTCAAATATGTAACCCATGGTATTCTATAAAATTCATCAAAAGAAGTATAAAATACCTTTCACCATAGTATGATCTTGTTCTTGTAGGACCACACAGATATGTATGCACCAATTCCAACTTCACTTTTTCTAAATAAGATTTTCTCTTGAAAGTTTTTATAGGATGTTTCCCAATAACACATTCTCTACACAGTGTTAGATGGATTTACAATTCTAGGTAGATCTCTTACTTGTTTTATCATACTTGCCTTCACAATCTTATCAAAATTTACATGACAAAGTCTTATGTGCCATAACCAACTGTCATCAAGCTTTGCAATAAAACAAGAAGCTTTAGATGTGTTCATTTCAAATACATTACCTCTAGATTTAGTACCAGATGCTATCAAGTCTTCTATTTTACTCTTGATAGAACATTTTCCATTGATGAAGTTTAGTTGATAACCCTTGTCCACTAGCTATCCAACACTCAAAAAATTGTGCTTAAGTCCATCAACAAGTAATACATTGTTAGTGTTAGTCTTTCCATCCAAAGAAATAGATTCAATTCCAATAATAAGTTTAGGAGTATTGTCACCAAATCTAACAACACCACCATCATGTATTTTCAAACTCACAAACTTGTTTTTATCTCCAGTCATATGATGTGAACAACCACTATCTATGACCCATTCAGATTTCTTTTCAACTCAGGATACTAAGGCTTTTTCTTCATGTATAGCTTCATCATCCTTAATAGCAATAAATCCAATTTCATCATAGTCTCCATCCTCATCATCAGATATACCTTCACTAGCATAATAACTTTCTTTGTCCTTTGAGAACTTAGATTTGAAAAACTTAGGTTTGTGCTTTGGAATTCTTGTAGGACATCTAGATGCAAAATGACCGATCTTGTTATATGAAAAACATTTCAATGGTAATTTTCCCTCAAACTTAACCTTACCTCTCTTTTCTCTTCTAGCAATCAGTGTCATGACTTCATCTAGCTTCCTTTCTTCTTCCTGTATCTATTCCCATTCATCGGCATAGACTCCAAGTTCTTCTCTTAGGTCACTACTGCTTGTGCTTGCATTTCCAGGTAAGATTCTTTTGCTTTTGTGCACAGTTGCTTTGAAGGCTGACTGAACCTTAGGTAAAGTGTCTCCCAATTATGTGGCTTCAAATGTAGTTAGCTTTCCAATAAACATCTCTCTGGTGAAGTTCGGTGTCAAAGGTATGATCTCCTATATAGCCTGAACCTTTGTTCTATATGTAGGTGTCAAAGATCTGAGTATCTTTGCAATCACTTCTTCCTCACTGTAAGTTCCTCCAGAGTTCCTAATAACAGTAACCACTTCAGTAATTCTTTGTGTATATGCTCTGATGTTCTCATCTTCTCTCATCTTCAGTGATTCCATCTTTGTCTTCTAGTTCTATAACTTTTCTTTCATTGTAAACTTGTCTCCAATATATAGTGCTTCTAGTCTTGTCCAAATTTCATCTGTAGAGTCCAAGTCCTTTATTTTAGTAAATTCTCCTTTTGATAGTGCACTGATCAAGGATTCCCTTGCAACCATATTGCAATAAAATATCTTCTTTTCATCTTTAGTGGCTTTCTCTACTTCATCCTCAGTCGCTACCTTTTCTTTCTTCTTTGTTATCATCCAGTAATCAATTCCTAGACATAGCAAATGTGTTATCATCTTGTTCTGCCAACTATCAAATTTTTTTAGGATATAACTTTGGACTATCCTTCCTATAGTAAGTCATCTTCAGGATCACCTCAAGTTGTTAAACTTTCTTTCTAAGGACCAATAGCTCTAATACCAATTGTTAGGAATAACAGTCCACAAGACAACTAAGAGGGGGGTGAATCAGTTGTAATATAGATTATTAAACTTTAAACTATATAAACCAAATATGCAAATCTAAATGATAACACAATAAATGCCAACACCATAACACAATATTTATTGTCAAGGAAACCCTGTTAAAAGTTAAAACCCCAGTGGGAATTAAAACCCACAAATAATGTAATGAGAGCATAGTATCCCTATTAAAAGATATTAGCCCTGTTAGGAGCTTCTTACAACATTACAATACACAGTCCCTGTTAGGAGACAAACCCTATTAGGAGTCAAATAAAATAGTAGGCTCACTGCCAAGGCACACTTCCCAAAGAAAGTTAAAGCCACCCTCAAGGATTTAACATCTGAATCAAGTATATAAAGAAAATGAGCATTCTAGTGAGCTGTCTAATATCAATTGTCTTTGCTTGGTCAGTTCCAATGAAGTATCAACTTTTCTTTGTATCCAGCAGTCAACAAGCTTCACAACTTCAACACATCTCTTTCATTTTTCCTCTATCACACATTCTCCACAAGAAAAGATCATTCACATATACCCTCTTACAATAATTCATTAGGTCAGCCAGTTAAGCTTTCCTAATACATAATTAACTAGGTCATCCAATTAAGGCTTTCCATCATACAAATAATTACATAACTCCTTGCTAAGATACACATGGTATCTATAAAAAGTAAACATCATTTACAATTCATCACATATACTTCTAGATCCGTAATTCATGATCACAATTAATTTCACACACTACATGTCTGAAGTCAGCTAGGAAATAGGTCTTCTCTAGAATACACGCCACAGCTGACATCATCAATATCCAACCAACAATCAAACTCAACCCATTGCTCTACCATATGTCAGTTGCCCATCAGTAAGCTTGCAAATTCTGAAATATATTTTCCAGAAAGATATACCTGAAACACAGAGACCTGCTTTGTCCAGAATCACAGTTACAGTCCAGAAAACCAGTCTTCACCAAATCAACTGTAACATCCATAGTATGCAACATAGAGCCAAGTGACCTTAGGAATAAGGTCAACACACTATTAGAAACACTGAGAGGGGGATGAATTAGTGTTTTTCTATTATCCTTACTTCAACAACTTTAAACTTAAATCAAATAGATAACAAATGAAGCATAGCACAATAACACATAACACAAGATATGATTATGGGGAAACCTTGATCAGAGGAAAAACCCGGTGGGAATTAGTACCCACAAATGATTATACTAGTCTTATGAACTTGTTAGAGTTCATTTGCCCTATTAGGAGCAGTCTTTATAATGCAATTACAATGACCCTATTAGGAGTCTTTACAAAACCATGTTAAAGGTGAATGTCTCACTGCCAGAGCTCACTATCCAATAGGATGAAGGTTACAACCTTTAGGTAATAGATATATGTAATGACCCTGCTCAAGTCTGACCTCAAAATGCTGATTGAAATCTCAAGAAATTTTGTTAAACAATTCACATGCAAACTTCTGACTTGCTGGTTT
Source organism: Thuja plicata (assembly GCA_018584345.1). NCBI lineage: Eukaryota > Viridiplantae > Streptophyta > Pinopsida > Cupressales > Cupressaceae > Thuja > Thuja plicata. Next base: position 2,037,006 of record MU223739.1, read on the forward strand.
GAGTTATCAGACTGATTGTATGCTTGATAAATGTTGAAAGGAGACTTCAAATGATTACAATTCAACACTTTAATGTCTAAACTATCATCTAGATGCATATACAACCTCTTTTTTATCATTTAAAATGCACTTCAATGATTTCTATATGTAAATTATTCATCTTCAGCCACTCAACATTATGTCAAACAATTCGCATACAATGGGTATATGACTGTTATAATATTTCAGTTTGCAAGGTTTTCCCTTTGACTAAAAGTGGGTGATGCAAATGTTTAATAATGAATGCCAAATGATCTAACAATGAGCTGAGAATTAAATGCACTTTCCTTCACATGAGTTCCTAATGAATTAATGCATTCCTATAGCCAAGCACATTTTTACAAACGCTTGGCATGCAACCCAATACTTTAATCAAAATGAACATTATGCCAGGCAATAGACATGCAACTTATCTCCCCATTTATTGACTAACAACTTGCATCCAATAGTGACATAGATTAGCCAAGACTCTTGGCTTTGCAATGATATCTCTTACAATGCCAAGATCTAAAATGAATGATAATCATCTACAGCTACAACACTATCAATTTTATATGCAATACAAAATCTAACTTCAATGTTCACCTATAGCAGCTCAATAAAATGCACCTATGTAATCATGAGAATGCATTGAAATCACCAAGGAACCTGATATATCAAATCGCCATATGCCATTGATGAAGAGGCAAGAAATATCACATGAAATAATGATCTCATAAGCCCAAATCAAATTTCTGAAGTAGCCGCCCCTATTCTTGCATAGGCTGATCAACCTCCATGACAGCAGATTATGAAGGTATAATTTCCACAATGAAGCACAAGATTGGACTTCTGAAGTAAAGCCCACAATCAGCAATAATTTAGCTGGTATTTCATAGCCTCAAAATTGCGTAACCAATGAGGGTTTTCATCCTCATAGATCCTTTAATGGCTGAAACCCTAGCTGGCTTCTCCACCAAATAATCACATTAAACAGTCATCAATTCCTGGATGATGAGAATGAGGCCCATGATATCTATTTATACTTTTTCCTCAAGAGGTTGTCCCAAAATCTAGAAGCTTCCAGAAATTATTTTATTTTTATTAAGTGACTTTATGATATATTATTTTATTTAAGTCACTTTATTAAATTAATTAAATATAAAGTTACCTTTTAATATTTATTTATTTGATAACTTTATAAATAATTAACTTAATACCACTTATTAATTTAATTAAAATAATCAATTAGTCATCCTCATAAAATAATCATTATTTTGGACAACTTAATTAATTAGATTAATTAAGTGAAACTACCTCTAAAATGGGGACATTACAATATACACTATATCAAAAGGTGAACTATTGTAATGACGTTGTTGTCTGATCAGTTCTTTTTATGCGATGATGCTTTAATCTCTTGAAGACTTCTACTTCATACTGATTTTCTCATATTGGTCTTCTGAATATCTTCTCTTCTTATTTCAACTCTTACACTTAATATAAAATTGCATGTCTAGTATATATACATGCCTGAATAGATGCGACCAAAAAGAGGACCTTAGTCAGCCCAAAAACAACATACATAATGCTTCCAAAAAAATTGGCTTAAGCATGTTTACATGAGTGTTAAATACATAATTACAAACATATTAAAATAGGTGCATGGCCATTACAAAATAAAATACTATGCGCTAATCCAAAATCTGAGGTCGGCTTCATACTCTGTTTTATGAACTGCTAGTGGCTCTTGAACTTGTTGTAACTTATCTGTACTCTCATACCGTACCATGTGTGTATAGAGTAAGCTTAATTATGGAGGCACATATTCTAACTCGATCATACGCATGTGCATTCGTGCATTGATCAGTTGTATATCTCTATTCTATTCTATTTTCTATACTTAGCCAATTTTATCTTCCAAGTTTACTTGAAAAAATTTCATATGACTTTGTTTCCATAATGAAAACACAAAATTAGTGATATACACCCTCAGTGTCAAATTTCCAACAATCTCCCCATTTGTCATTAATGGAAACAAAGGAATGTGGCCAAGTTGCTTAAACTTTGACTTAACAACAAAAAATTGTACATCATAACTTTGGCTATATATAGCATACTCCTTATATACACTACTCCCCCTTTGACATTAATGACAAAGGTGCCAAAAATTAAATACCTAAGTACTTACTCCAAGTACATGTCTGGGCAAGAAATCTAAAGATTCTTGATCTCTTGTTGCCAAAATGCCTTCAATGCATCAACAGTCTGAAGATGGGCGCATAATGAATATGTGAGCTTCTCCATTTTTGTCAGATCCATTAGGGGCCTTGATCATATGTTACAATGGTTGTATCTATTTGTTTTATGTTATGATTCAATATAGCTAAGGAGGGCGCAACTGCAATTCTCAGTTGGGTCTGCCTGGTCTTATCTTGTTGATCTCTATCTTAGCCTTTCCAATCTTGTCTATCTTCCCTTGATAGATGTTGCAGATGTTGATGTCTTGTGAGGATGTTTCAACTGATTTCCTGATGTTTTTAGCCAAGATGTCTTCTTCTTCAATCTTCTTAATGTGCTCAGAAGTGAATTTTTCTCTGTCCATACAATTTTCTATCACCTTCCAGCCTTTTGTTGCTAACTCTTTCAGAATTGTTTGGCCAATTTTTAACGAGTTAAGATCTAATTGGAATTTCTTTATTAGTTCATCCAATATTTCCCTTGTGTACTTCTATGCAATTTTAGTAGTTGAATCTAGTAAATTTGTGAATTTTTCTTTGAAGCAAGTCAAGATGTTGTCAACATCATCAATTGACTGAATATTTGCCAATTTCTTTTTTAATTGGCACTAGGTTATTCAGAATGTTTATTGACTCCCAAAAGAGAGGTTTTCTCATAACTTGTTTCTCCCTGGCTTTCTCCATGGCTATACACTGATTTTAATCAGGTCTTCTTCTCCCCAAGTGTCTAGGTTTGTTGAGTCAGGGGTCGAGCTTGACAACAATGATACTGATGGTTTGCTAGATGGAGTGAATATAGAATTTTGACTATCCATATATTCACTTTTCACTAGGATCTCCATAGAGGGTGGTTCATTAGGTTCATCCTTTCTCTCTTCATATTGTCCTGTTGTTTCTCCTATATGAACTTGTTCTTAATGCAAAGAAGTATTATCAGTGCATACCTTCTCTGCTTCATCAGTACTTACAAATGCTTCCTCAAACTTATTTAAATCATTTTATGAGGTTGAGACGGTGATCTCAACATCATTTATCACAATGGTTTCATCTAAATCCTTGACTGTATCAGAGGGTGATGTAACTTTGGGTGTTGAATCTTATGGACCTATCATAGGCACATTAGGAATCTCTAGTTATTTATCCTCTTTAGGGGGACTGGAGTCACTTTAGTTGTAGGCATCGTTGACGGATACATGTTTCTATCCAAAATACTTGCTCAAATGCTCTTTCAATCTCTTTTCCAACCAACTCATACTCTTTGTTCATAATTGATGAAGGTCAAGGCAGGAGAATCCCCAATGGAGATGTCCTAGCCCCCAGCAAATATCCACACAATAGAATATAATAACAATACAAAGATTTATATCCACACAATGCAAATACTCATAATAGAATCATTATATTTTCATCCAACATGC
>MU223739.1:2051036-2084861 GCA_018584345.1 Thuja plicata
AAACTTGTGCTCGCAAGCCCACCAAGCAATCTCCTTGTTTCCCAAGCCGCAGCCACTAGCTCCTCTCAAAACTCACTCCACAACCACCTCCTCTTCTCCAGGATGAATGAATAATCCTAGCTAGTCTAGATCCACACACTGGTAGGAGCCCCCAAGGAATATCTAAACTTGTGTTCGCAAGTCCACTAAGCAATCCCCTTGTCCCCCAAGCCGCAGCCACTAGCTCTTCTCAAAACTAGCTCCTCTACCTCTTCCTCTTCTCCAAGATGAATGAATAATGACTAAAGACTTCCCCCAAAACCCCTACTTATACCAATCTAAGCCATAGGTCGGCCCTAAGCATAAATTAAATACAAATACCAAAATTAAATGCCACAAGTCGGCCAACAACAAAAATGAAATGCCCAAAATAGATGTCTTAGTAAAATCGCGATATCTCCTAGCTCCGGATGAATTAGGACTTGTGCTTTGAACCGTAGGTAGAAATCTAGGCCCTCTTCAAACCTTGAAATTTTCATCCTCTAACTCTTTGTGGAAAATTACTTATATGGATTGTAAAAAGCACCAAATTCCCAAGTAAGGCCGAGCTCCTCCCGGTCCATGCCAAGCAACCAAGATCATGCCAAGTTCCATTAAATACATCACAACCAATTACCAAAGACCCAAGTAGGTCCACACAACTCTACCAAATCCCTCACACATGAAAATAAGTCCAAAAAACTCCATCAAATCTCCCAAACATGCAGGATAGCCAACTACCCTGGGATGCTCCTGCATCAATAATGTGAAGAGTTCTTGTTTTGGTTCTTAGATGAGGTTTTACCAAATCTAACAGAATTGCCTTCTAATCATGTGAGAAAATAGGGATAAGATTGTCTAATTTTTCTTCTCTAATCCTCATATCTTCCTTATTGCTTTTATTTTCAATAATTCTAGTATGTTCCATAATTTTTCTGGAGTGACTATCTTGAGTTCCAATACTGACCTTTTAAACTTGATCATATGAAAGATAATCATAGAATGTATTTCTGATTTATCTATCTCTTGGTACTTGTCATAAAATTTTTAAATTGAATCTAGTCTTCCTTCATTAATGATTTTGTTCCTTAAGACTATCAGACTAGGTCTGAATCCTATCTCAGGAGGGGCTTGAGCATTCTTAACTTTGCTCTGTGTTGTCCTTGAGGATGGGTGACTTGTGGGAACTTGATTCCTTCTTCTATTCATCTTTCTTGGTACCAAAGGTGGAGAGGATTGCAGATCAATGGTGGTAGAAGGCGCAAATGTATTCTCATCATATTTCTTCTTCTTCTTGTGGATATCATCTAATTTTTCTATTTTTATTTCAGCTATATTTTTCTTGAGTTCTTTTGCAATCTTAGCTTCCCTAGCTTTATCTAGTTCTTCTTGTGTGACCCCATGAACCTTTAGGATGTTAGATGTAATCCTTGATGCCTTTCTCTTATTATCTGCACTGTATAAGCTAGAATCAACTTGATTTGTATGCTCTCTATATGTGCCCCATCTTGGCTCTTTTGGATCTTTAGGTGCAGATAAAAGAACTTGTAACCAAGTGGGTGAATCCATTTGGTTCTTGGCTCAACTACTTCCATGCAAGTATAGTCAGTTTCCAACATGAAGCATATGGTGTCCTTGTATTTTTCAAGTATCTTCTCGGGTATTCTAAACCTCTTCTGCATCTTGATTCTGAATGTCTTGATCTCCATATCCATAGATTCCTTTACACATACCTTATGATGTAGCCTTTAATGAAATTTGTGACATAGTAGGTTTTCTCCTGTCTAGGTAAAGATTAGAGACTTTACCAACAATGTGGAAGTATAAGTAGATAATCAAAGAGCCAAATCTGAATATTTTGCTCCTGTCATGCTTGGTAGCTCTAATGTTCTCAATTAGTTGTGTGTGCAATATCTCATAGATATTATATTGTGTGTTATCTCTTGTCATCCTTATTGTTTCCAGAAAAGTAGTTGCTGATACACTATTCAATCTACTTGCATGTTGAAACTTGTAACCAAGTATCATGGTGAGGAGTTTGATGTCTTCTTCCATAATGGGATCAAAAGTCATCCCGTACCTATCACTCCTAGACAAGCAAGCTTGCTCAACCTATTTCTTTACATCCTTTCCAGTAGGAAGAACAGGTCCAACCTTGGAGAGTCCAGTCATCTCATGAATGATGTCAGCAGTAATGTAGACAAGAACTTCACCAATCTAATACAGATCATCATGAATCCTACTAAGTAGAATTTTAACCCATTCTGGTTCATATAACGCATGTGCATTTGTATACTCAAAAATAGGGTTATTAGTGAGATGTGAGTATTCATCCTTGAATGAGTAATCTGGTTTCATCATTGATGCCATGAGCATTGTTATGTTGTTGTCACCCATGGACTCCTTATAGTAAATGTAAGCATGTATGTCTTCAACATGCATGACTCCTAGCGGAGTCTTGGATAATACCCCTTCTACATCATCTAACACAAACTTGAATGGATGCTTCTTAAACACATATCTCTTTTTCTCAGAGATGTCAAACATTGTAGGAGTAGCCATTACTTACTTGTAACTTGCTTAAGTAGGGTTTCACAGAGATTTTGAAATGACACATCTGCTAGGGTTTTGTTTCAACTTAAATTCACCTTCCTAACCAACAAATGGTTATCTTTCAATGCTAAATTCTCATGTTCTCTCTGAATGCTTTGATCTCAAATGTAAAAGTGAAGATAAAAGATCTTTCACTAACTTATAAAGAGTTTCTGCATTTAGTGCTTGATGTCGTAATGCGGTTTACACTGAGAATTTCAATATTTGTTCTTGTTGAAGTAAAAGCTATGTTTCCATTCATACTTCCTCAATTCATCATCAATTACATGAATCCATAGGCGCATACTCAGAGGTGAGTATACCAGCCACGCAGGGGTTTAGAGCTAGAATAGCTCCCCCTAAGACCATGAGGGTCATCTAACCAGAAGTAGAAGTTATGTCCACTGTGGATGCATCTAATACCTTGTTAACACCATCATCTTTCTTTACTTCAACCCATATTTTACCTGAATCTTCTATATCTTTTACAAACTTGACTTCACCAGATTCTTCAAATAGTGATCCTTTAGGCTTTTCTTGTCTTTGTGTTCTGGATCTGCAAAACCTTGAGATATGTCCATCTTTGTTACATGAGTGACAAATGATTGGAGGTCTATTGATATTATTTTCCATGCTGCACTGCTTGGTTGTGTTCCATTGTAATTACATATCTAACATGTAATGTTCTGATAGTTTCTCTTAGGTTGATTTCTTTGATTGTATTGAGTCATATTTCTTTGGTTCTGTTGTGACTGATTTCTTTGACATATTTTGCAATGTATAGCCCTGTGACCAAATTTATTACAAGAATAACCATAGCCATTGAAAATTCTTACCTCTTTACAATCTCTTTCTAGGTGTCCATGTTTGTTACAAGCATAACAAGTTTGGTTAACTAGCCTGTGTTCATCTTTAGGAGGTTCAGCTTTACCCTCTGCAAGATTATCAATTTTATTTACTTCTGTAGATTCTTCTTGTGCTTTCTTTCCTTTTTGCATTGCATTGATTTCAATTTGAGCTACACTGTATCCAACACCAATAGTATCACCTCTTAGGTTTTGTGCATAAATTTGTGATTGAATTAGATCAGAACTTGTGTGTAATTTCTCAATTTTATCTTTTTCTTTTGTTATTTTAGATTCTATCTTTTTATTGATGTTTTCCAACTCCAAGATCTTCATATTTGCTTGCATAAGTTCTTCATCTAATTGTTTACTTTCTTTGGTATTTTCTTCAATAGTCGTTAGGCTATCTATAATCTGTTCATTTATATCTTCAATCTTTTCCTTTAGAGACATGTTTTCTTCATTCATCTTTCTGACCATTTTTCCCAAATCATTTGTAGAGCAATCTTTCAGATCTTTTCTTATTTTTTTCATAAGCATTTGGGAGCCATCAACTTTTCATTTAAGTTCTTCATTTTCTTTTTCAAATTTGTCAAGATCATCAAGGGTTTCTTCAAGATTCTTTTTCATATGTTTCTCTTCTATTGAATCCATGATCTCCTCGAGTGTTTAAAACTTCTTTCAGAGGACCAGAGCTCTAATACCAATTGTTAGAAACACTGAGAGGGGGGTGAATCAGTGTTTTTCAATTATCCTTACTTCAAAAACTTTAAAATTAAATCAAATACATAAAAAATTAAGTATAACACAATAACACATAACACAAGATATGATTATGGGTAAACCTTGATCAGAGGAAAACCCTAATGGGAATTAGTACCCACAAATGATTGTACTAGTCTTATGAACTTGTTAGACTTCCTATGCCCTGTTAGGAGTAGTCTTTACAATGCAATTACAATGACCCTATTAGGAGTCTTTACAAAAACCTTTTAAAGGTGAATGGCTCACTGCCAGAGCTCACTGCCCAATAGGATGAAGGCTACAACCTTTAGGTATAGATATACACTATATCAAAAGGTGAACTATTGTAATGACATTGTTCTCTGATCAGTTCCTTTTATGTGTTGATGCTTTAACCTCTTGAAGACTTCTACTTCATACTAATTTTCTCATATTGGTCTTATGAATATCTTCTCTACTTATTTCAACTTTTACACTTAATACAGAATTACATGTCTAGTATATATACATGCCTGAATATACGTGACCGAAAATAGGACCTTAGTCGGCCAAAAACAACATACACAACGCTTCCAAAAAAATTGTCTTAAGTCTATTTACATGAGTGTTAAAGACATGATTACAAACATATTACAATAGGTGCATGGCCATTACAAAATAAAATATTATACGCTAATCCAAAATCTGAGGTCAGCTTCGTACTCTATTTTTTGAACTGCTAGTGGCTCTTGAACTTGTTGTAACTTATCCGTACTGTCATACCGTACCATGCATGTATAGACTAAGCTTAATAACATATTATAAATCTTAAGTATGGAGGCGCATAGTCTGACTCGATCGTACGCATGTTCACTGGTGCATTGATCAAGAATATATCTTTGTTTTGTTCTGTTTTCTATTCTTAGCCAATTTTATCTTCCAAGTTTACTTGACAAAACTTTTTATGACTTTTTTGTCGTAATGACAACACAAAATTAGTCATATACACCCTAAGTATCCATTTTCCAACACACACATCCTTCTGCATAAATCCAACTTTCATCATTCTGAATCATCTGTACAGTGTTTGTACACGCCTTCCATTTAAGTAGCCAGTCTGTCTTCTCCATAGAAATACATGTTGACATCAGTGAAAAAACATGAATATCAATAGCATGATTAATAACCAAAACTGGTATCATCCAACATGTTGTTTGAGATTGATTGTAGCCACTGAGAGCATCTAAGGATCAAACAAGAGAATTCATGTAGAAGAACAAAAAAGGATCAAATTAGTTTTCAAGAACAAAACCAAGGCTACCAACGAGCAGGAAAATGTATTAATCAATCACTATAAGTGATATTCATATACCGTAAGATTTAATGGATTTGTAATTAGAAATTATAGATTGCATACAGTCAGTTCAAACATATTATACACATTCTAACAAGTGGGGTACACTTAAGAAATCCTTTCAAGGAAGGTAGATTTAACAATCCTATTGTAAATCTCTTAACCGAGTGCACAATACATCAGTATTGCTAAAGCTCTTAATAGAGTAGATCCTAACAGGTCTCCACATTAATACTCCTAACAAGGTAGATCATCAGAAGTGATCAAAATTTAATCCTTAACCGGCTCCCTTCCATTCTGTAGATAGTGAATTTTTGTGGATGCCATCCCCACCACAATTTTTACTTCCTAACAGGAGTTTTCTGTGATATCATATCTTGTGTTATGTGTCTATTACTTTCATGAATGTTTCTATGAATTTTGCATACAATCAATTTTATGAATTAATACTACATGCATAAGAAAGAACATTAGATTTGGTCGGTAATACAATAAAGATTGATTTCTAATGAAGAAAGGTGAAAAGTGTTAAAATTTTTAGAGGTATTGATTCACCCCTCCCCTCTTAGTACTACTTCCCATTAATCCAAACAATTAGTATCAGATATGAGTCTCTTCTTGGAGAGCTTAAAGGCTTAAGAGAAAATATCATACAATGGAGTACAAACTTGATAAAAATATTGAGAATAAAAAGCTTGAAATTCAAATGTTCTATGAATAGTATAAAGAAGATAGAACCAACATGAGATAGTTGCTGGATGAAAGAAAGAATATTGCTTCTTTCCATAATGAGATAGATTATCATGAGGAAGAGATTCCAAATTTCTTTGAGTCTTCGGGATCAAATACAAGCAAGGCATTAGATACATTATAAGAAAGCATCACAAGCCTAACTGAAATCAATCTACATTTGGCTGGACAAGTCAAATCTCTTCAAATCGGTCAAGAGACACAGATGGTAAGAATGATTGATGTCATGAACAATGCTAGGAAAGCTGAACAAGAGAGAACAATAGCTATTTATGATAGAAGAAAGATCGTAGAAAAGCTACAAGAAAAGGAGTCTAAGATACAAAGACTTACAGAGCATCACCATGAGGTTACAAATCATATTATTTTTATGAGTTAAGAAGAAAATAGAATGAATATGGAACTCATTAAAAGAATACAGATTATCGGTGAACTAAGAAAAGAGAATAAAAACTAAAGCATGAGATTAGAATTCAAAAATAGCATAATGACATGATTAAGAGAGTTTAAGAGGGTACAAAAAGGATGGATGAATTCTTGAATGCACAAAGAAGACCCAACACCAACACTGGACTAGGTTACACCAAGCATGGAAAGTCATCAAATGAAGTTGATCCAAAAGATGCCTACATCAATCCTAGACCAAAGAAGCTAACATGAAATCACTATGGAAAGCAAGGCCACACCTCAAATTTTTGTAGGAGAAAAGAAAAAGGTATTCCTAAATCCACATTTACATTCATAGGACATTGTTATAATTGTAGCAAGAAAGGGCATAAAGCATATGAATGTAAATCAAAGGTGAAGGAACCAAAGAAGGAAACCTATATGGACAAGTATTGTCCCACCTAAAAAATGCATGGGAACACATCTCTAGAATGCAGGAAGAAGAAAATTGAAGCATGGAAACCCAAAAATCAAGAAAAAGCACATAAACCGAGCAGAGTTGGTAATTCATATGTTTGGGACTAAAATACATGGATAAACTGCACAGCATATGATAGATATGGTCACATTGCTGCAAAATACATGAGAACATGGACCAAAAGTTCTAGAGGCTGGACCAACCCTGGAATGGCATGTTTGCACTATCATAAGGTTGGACATCTAAAGAAGGACTGCAGAGACCGAATAACAGAAACCACCACTTTTGCAAATGGTAACACCATTGAAGACATCAAGAAAATGAGAAAACAAATGTGGAGGAAAGCTTCAACCATTGAGGAAGTTGGACCAAGAAATGCAGTAGGTGACACCTCATCCCATGGATCTGGTGACATCACAACCCCCACCTAAAGATGAAGAAGTAAGTATGGAACTGCGCTACACCAAGTCATATTTTGCATCAATTCCATTATACAAATTGATAGATAGTCAAAATCTACATGAATAAAGATGCATATTATGTTACTTGTTACAATTCTGAGAAAACAACCCTGCGGTTAAACACATACAGAAAATTATTGGTGAACATAAAAAGATGAAATGTCTATACTTAGCAAGAATCATCGGTCAACACATAAAAAGGCTAAGTCACTAATGTAACTCGACACCCATCGATAAGGAAGCAAAGTTACAATTTTATCTTAACACTACACCAAGATTCATCGGTGAAAGCGAAAATCTTAACAGGAATCCCAAGCATACTGTCAAAACCGAGAATGTTATTTGAGAGTCTTCCCAACAAACTTTGTCTTCGTGACCCAATGAGTTGTTGAACATTTATGACAGACTTAGGGTAAAAGTCTATAAATACTCAATGTAAGCACTTCAATCTTCACGCGTGATTTGAGAAAATAGAGCAGAGCAAAAACAAAGTGAAAATAGAGTAGTTAGCAGAACGTCTGTGACTCGATCCAATGCACTCCAAACCATTCACTCACAAGTTACATGGATCAAAATAAGTACCAAGCGTACTAAAGAACTCTGTTATTATTTTTGAAAAATCCCTAAATTTCAAGAACAATAAAATTGAAGAGTGATAAGAAGAATGTCGTTAAGTTGATCAAGAATAGCACTTGTGTGGAACCAAAATATAAGATATGCCCAGAGATTGCATCGCAACCTAGTGATTCTAGCACATTTTCAAAAATACCACCTAGGGTTTTGTTAATAGAATATGTTAGATCATACATCCATTGCAAGATCGCTAAGATTGGTGATTTGGAGATAGATCTAGCTTATAAGAAGATATGTTATGAACAAGGGGACCTAAAGGAAGAACACAAGAACTTGCAAGTAAAAGGGATAACAAATGCCCTATATTTCCTAAGGGTTTTCAAAACTGACTAGATTAGGTTGGTACTAAGTAGAATGCACGACCAGAAGTTATGGTTGGTCGATGAACCCAAGCAGATTACAAAGGATGTGTTACATGATGTAACGGGTTACCCTATTACCGACAAACCAAAAGCACACAAGCATCCCTCTCAACCAGAAGTTGAGAAACTCACCAATGTTGTATGGGATAACCGAGTACTTAAGGTGAATGCCATCACCAATGAGGAACTGAGATTCGGTGCATGTGTTATAGGTTACAAAATCTTTCAAGCAAGCAGGCTAAACAGAATAGCATCAACAGCAATAAGCACAGCTTACAATATTGTCATGAAGGGAATACAAATGGATCTATGTGAGATCCTAATGAAACAACTTGATGAGAATATGACAACAATCAAGTCTGCCAAGAAAAACACATGTAAGTTTGGCTCACTTATAATGTGTATATTCTTTTATTTTCAAGAATACTTTCCTTTAGTTGGCAAAGTGAAGTGGGACATTACCAAGCCAGTCACATTGCAAATAAGTGACCTTATCAAGTCACTAGGTGACAACTTTGATTCAGTGGTGATTGAATACTTCCTTGACTTCAAGGAAAATATGATGGAAAGAGTGAGGATCCCTGAATAGTTGATTGAAAAGTATAGGGATGAAATATGTTTTATGGTGGATTTAGATTTCACTCACGTTAAACTAGTTGTACCAAGGATAGCATAGTTACCACCTCTTGACTATGATATTAACATAGATCAAGAAACAAATGCAATTGATGCACTGTTGAATGAATTACTTGACAGTAAGCAACCAAGATTTGGAACATATGAAGAGGCAAAGTCTAAGATAAAAATAGGCCTTGTCATAAAGAAGACTGTCAACAAGAAAAATAAGATGGTAAAGAATCTTGAGAAGATGTTGTCGATTAATGAGGAGGAGAAAGAACAAATAGAGGAAACTGAGGAACAGGGTGTCATCGGTGAAGAGAAAGATGAGAAAGAATCAGATTCAGAAGCCACTGAGTTTGATGTGCCTCCACCTCCAACCAAAAGACCAAGGACCACGTCATATCAGAGGACAAGGAGCCAAAATACAAAGAAAGATACTACACCTCTCAAGAAAGGTCAAGTGAGGACCTATAAGAGGAAGCAGCAAACAAAGAAGCAAACACCTACCAAAAGGAGGAGAAGATTGGTCAGGACCAAGGTAGACATTGAAGATTCAAAATAAGATGAGCCTAAAATAGAAAAGAAAATCTTAACCCCTAGAACAATTTATGAGACTGTTGATTCAATTGCTACAACAGGTACCATGACTGATAGGAAAAATAGAAAATGGGTAAAGCTAGAACCTAAGGACAAAAATAAAATAGAAGATGCAATAATCAGGGCTATGGTCAACTTCAAATATGTACCAATTGATTTTGCAAACAAAATACCCAAACCACTGAGTGACAAAATATCAGCACAATGGTCTTATGCTTTGAACTTCGAAAAGGAAGAAAGGGAGAGGACACTTGTAAGACCCATGCCTCTCAAATCAAAAATGGAAGAAATAAAAGAAATGATGAAAAAGCATTCCAATAAATTTGTGGCAAAGATAAGAGCTTACAAGGTGCTACATGGGAAATTCTTAGATCTGGATAGTATGACAGATGCTAAATGGAGACAAATTCTAGATATACCTGCAGAATCAAAAAGTTGTGAGAATCAATTACTTCTCACCAAGACACCTCATATATAGGAGCAGAAATAAAAAGCAAGTCCAGTGTACTTTTCTTTAAATAATGTGGAAAATACTAAGCCATTGACTTAGATAAAGTCATGGATGATCTTGACATTCAAGACATCACTCACTATGATTTTGATAAATATCAACAGAAGGAAGATGATATCATATTCATATATCTTAAGGATCAAGAAAGGAAACAAGAATTGGAGACACAAGGAAATAAGGACATGGAAGAGATATGGCCAGACACTTCAATAATTGACATAACAGGACTGGACCCTACAGAACAAATCCAAAAGGATGAAGATGTCACTGCTCAACATGCTCAAACCAATGATCAGGACACAACTCTAGATGCAGCATAGGTGGGTGCATAGAGCAATATGCCAGTATTGATGAAGGCCATCAATCTGCTAGAAGGAAATGAAGAATCTACTGTAGCAGATACATGCATACTCAAAGACAAGGGTGATGCAGAAATAAAGGATACAGTAGATGAATCAAAATATACAATTGCAGAACAAGCTGCTACCGATGATTAGCAAGACAAGTCTATTTATCATAATAAAGAAGGATAAAATCAAGTAGAAGAGGATAAGAAGAAGTAAAAGAGTGAAGAAGTAAAGACAGATGAACCACAAAATAAAATTGAAGAAAAATCTATTGAAACACCCAAGGTTGATGAAGAGACGTCTTCACCTAACTGAAAGGTGAACCTCAAGTAGAAGGTACAAGAGGTTTCATCTGCAAAGCCTTCACTGAGCACCTCAGAGAAAACAAATGAACTAGAAATGGTAGTTCATACATCTACTTCTACACAAATCTCAAGGAAGAAGAAGAGCGAGAACAAAAATCTAGTCACTCTAGATGAAATAATTGAGATTCTAGTATGTGATCCTAGAACATTGGATCCTACTGAGTTCAAAAATTATGCTAGACTTTATGAGAGGAAAGCTATCCAGGATAAGCTAAGAAAGGCCACAAAAGAATCAAAGGTACTTGAAGTTGCAAAATGAATACTCCAGCAAATTGTACCTGATACAGATGTTGATCAAATAGCTCCCATGCTTGATCAATTAGTGGTTCTCACCAACGCTATCACATCTAAAAACATAGATGTTGAAAAGGCTATGGAAGCTAGACTTGAAAAGAAATATGAATTCAAGTTAGCAGAGAAGATAAGCCCATAATTTAAAAATCTATAGCCTTGATACAAACATTATGCACATTGGATCAGCTCACAAAGGAGTATACCGATAAGCTAGCACAAATTGATGTTGATCTTCAAGCTAGTGCACAAAGTCTCACAAACACTGAAGATGCAATCAAATTGCACCAAGACCAGCTCAAGAAAGCTAGGAAGCTGAGACAAGATATTTAGATTGCAGAAACAAAGTTTAGAGATGAGGTGAATGAGCTACAAGATCAAATTTTTCCAACTCTCACATTACTGCAACAACATATGATAGAGGCAAGAACACTCATTTCCACCAAAAAAATATTTGTCCTAGACAACATTTATGATATGCATGTCAAGATTGAACAAGAGCACATGGCATTGGAACTCCTCAAAGAGAAATGGGAGAAAATGATAGAAGATATCAAGAATAGTCACTCCCAAATTCTTGACACTCTGTAAGTTACACATTTTTGTCACATTTTTGACAACTTATAAGTTGTACATTTTTGTCATGATTATCAAAAAAGGGAAAAAAATAGTCAGTCAGTAAAAAGGGGAAATGAAAGGAGGAAATGATATGTACAGACAGTCATTAGAAAGAGGAAAGAACAAAAAAGGGGAATGTATCTAGTACAAAGGAAAGTATACATATTGTACATATACTTATACTATACTGATGCATATAGTTAGGAGTAGTCATATAATGACAAGGATATATACATGATCTACATACTAAACACTTTAGTATTATGCACATATTAGTTTTTGATACTAATGTCAAAGGGGGAGATTGAAGACATTATATTTTGACATTATTATATGCAAGGAAAAACATGATAAACACCATTGGTTTATACTACATCGACAGATAGGGCACACACTACCCGATGCCAAGGTTACTGATATTGCTAAGTACAAAGCATCCTGACGCAACACTATTCAGTGTTACTCGATGATAGAAAAGATAAAGGAACCTGATGAGTAACCAATAGTGCAACCCAATGAAATAGTCAAGAGTGGAACCCTATAGATGAAGGGAACCCGATGATCAGTTCAAAGAAGGAACACTGATAGACTTTTAGTTCACACCGACAATCAAGAATCGACAGTCAATTACATCCCACAAAAAGTGGATCTGACTTTCCACGTCAGATAAATCACCGAGGTTTTATATTTAGCTTCTTTATTTGTTTTAAATCCATTACGTTAGGGAAAAGAAATGTAATTATTATTGTTTTTATCAATTTAACTGATTTAAAACATGCAAACTAAAGGATCAAGTTCAAGTTGTATAGCTTGGATCTAGAGTTAATGTTGTAATGTGTGATTCTAAAATAGGTTAAAGAACTTGTATAAATAGATGCTCAATCAATTATGAACATGTTGTTCGATGATGATTGTAGCCACTGAGAGCATCTAAGGATCAGACAAGAGAATTTATGCAGAAGAACAGAAAAGGATCAATCAATTTTCAAGAACAAAACCAACGCTCACTATAGGTGATATTCATATACTGTAAGATTTAATGGATCTGTAATCAGAAATTATAGATTACATACAGTCAGGTCAAACATATTTTACACATTCTAACAAGTGGATTACACTTAAGAAATCCTTTCAAGGAAGGTGGATTTAACAATCCTATTGTAAATCTCTTAACTGAGTGCACACTACATCAGTGTTGCTAAAGCTCTTAACAGAGTAGATCCTAATAAGTCTCTACATTTATACTCCTAATAGGGTAGATCATCAAAAGTGATCAAAATGTAATCCTTAACTGGCTCCCTTCCATTTTTCAGATAGTGAATTTTTGTAGGTGCCATCCCCACTGTAGTTTTTACTTCCTAACAGGAGTTTTCTGTGATATCATATCTTATGTTATGTGTCTATTACTTTCATGAATGTTTCTATGAATTTTGCATACAATTAAGTTTATGAATTAATACTACATGCATAAGAAAGGACATCAGATTTGGTCAGTAATACAATAAAGATTGATTGATAATGAAGAAAGGTGAAAAGTGTTAAAAGTTTTAGAGGTACTGATTCATCCCTCCCCTCTTAGTACTACTTCCCATTAATCTCAACAAGACACTGAGAAGAGTTAGTCACTGAGAAGATGGTTATTTCACTGAGAAAGATCAAAGCTCATTACCAAACACACTAGAGCCAACATAACAATTCAAATTTGAATACACTGAACCTAGACACCGAGCGGGAAAACTTTCATGGTATTCAAGACAAAATTTAGGTTGAACATTGGGATTGCACCAATATGATTGTACATGATCACAAGGAAATTCAACCAATGATATTCAAGAACATAAAATATGTTGGGAATGAAACGAACCTTGCACCGCCTCTCCTCCATCATAGAAGGGGAATGATCAAATTAGGTTAACCGCCTTAATATCATAAAAAATGAACCAAACATGATGATGACATAAGGATGTTGAATATTACACAGAGATGAGGGAAAATATTACACAGAGAGAGAGAGAGAAGAAGAAGTTACAGTGACAGAGCTAAAGAGAGAATGAAGAAGATATAGGGTGCAGAACAGTTGAGTTACCGAGTGTAGAAAGAGGTAATGCACTTGTAGATTATAAAGAGTTTGAATAACATTATGGTTGATGCATACTTCCAGACATTTCTATAATAATAGTTAGGAGTTTAGAAATCCCAACCATTGGCTAGGCCCTAATAGGTCTTATTTTGTAAATCCTCTAACTGGGCAATCTCTTAGATGAGAGAATGTAAAATCCTTTAATCAGGTAGACTGAATAAGTATTTTTGTACTCTTGACCGAGTATAATACTTCTAACAAGGTAAGCTACCAAAAGTAGCTAACATTGTATCTCTAACCAAGCAACCTTTATTTTGTAGAAGTGAAGGATTTTGGCTGTCATCCCCACCGTAGTTTTTTTCTCTAATAAAGAATTGATGCATGACCAAAAATTATAGTGTTATGTGCCATGGTTTATTGATTTACTTTATATGATTTTCAATGTTGTTTTATGTAATGTATTCAACTTGGTAAATGGTCAGAATTGTATGGTAAAAGTTTTATAGTACTGATTCACCCCTCCCCTCTCAGCACTTACCTTTCCATTAGTCAATCTAACCATTGGTATTAGCGCTAGTATCTTAAGATAAAGGTTTAAACACCTGAGAGTAAAGATCATGACCATGTAAAGTTACAAGCAGTTCAAGAAGATTTATAGTGTTGAGTTTGAGTTGGAGAGTGCACAATAAGTGATTGAAGATCTGAAAAGCAAGTTAGAAAATTCCTTAAAAGTGAGGAAGCAGTTATGCAGTGAACTCAAATCCAGATAAGAGCATGTTGATACTCTTGAAACAACATCTGAAGGTAGTTTGAGTGGTGAAGTTTATTTTACCATTGCAGAACTCATGGAAAAGAACAAGAAACTCATCGAGCAACTAAACTTGGAAAAGATAGATTAAGAAACACAAGCATTATGAATGAGTGAGATACTTGACTCCAAGGGAGTAGTTGAAAATAAATAAAAATAGTTGAAGAAGACAAAAGACAATTTGAAACAAGAATAGTTGAGAAATACAGTGAAATCATGAGGATGTTGCAAGTACACTATAATATGACCGATCAACTAGTGAGTGCTAATATAGGGTCAGCCAAAAAACAATTTGAGAATCAAGCAATGAAGTGTGAAGATGATATATTGACTAGAGAACTAAAATGTAAAAGAGAATCCAATGAGATACTGTAGAGAAATGAAGAAACACTGAGATCATTGGATGCACAGCTTAAAGGTCAGACACAATTGACAAAAAAGAGTGGACTAGAATTCAATAGTAAGAGCACTAGTGAGAAAGGAGAGTCCTCTAATAAAGCTAGCAGTTAAGGAACTTCTACTCCACCGAAGTTAAACAAACTGAGTTGTCATTACTGTGAGAAGCCTAGACATACTACAAATGTATGTAGTATCAAAAGAGGCAAGTCACCGAGTTCACCTAATTTTGATGGGCATTGTTATAATTGTAACAAGTTTTGATGGCTACTACAATAATTGCAACTAGTATGATCACAAATCTACAGAATGCAAATCACAAAAGAAAAATGACAAATGTGTACCACAGTGATAGAATATGCCAAACAACCGATGGGGTAAATACATACCATGGGAATATAACACAAGGATATATTGTTTATTCTATGGAATATATGGGCACATTTCTGCAAATTGCATGTTGTTACATGGCAGGAACAATAGAAGATCTTGGAGAATTCCTAGCATGGAATTCTTCCATTGTCACTAGCTAGGTCACCTTGCCAAATATTGCAGGTACCAAGGAAAAGCCCCTATCGAGGAAGAAACATTTGAGAAACCTAAAGTGAATGTAGAATAAATGAGAGATCAAATGAATAAGACATGGAGAAGAAAGATCATGGATGATGGAACATCACTCAGAACAGTTGAAGGCACCTCATCCTCTAGATTAGGTGAAACCAAATCTACCTAAGAAGGTGAGAGGTATGAGTAGGAACTACAAGTTAAAATTCAAATCTTAATTGGCTCCTAGTATATCTGCAGAGATCCATATGAGCATACTTAAGTGCATTAGGATATATTTTGTTGAGTTTATGTTTCAAATTCATTTGGTATAAGGAAATGAAATTTAGGTATTTTTTAAAGTAAGTTGGCTAAGAATTAATTGCCACTTTAAGACTGTTAGAAACCCTAAACATAGAAAAATCCATATATAGACTATATCATCTATCATTATTACTTAATGTTTTCTAGAGCAGCGTGAACAGAGTTGGATAACTGACTCCTCAAGTAGATATGGTCTACTATGAAGGTAATCATATACCATTTCAAGCATATTTGAACCTATTCAATGCATTTTTGGTGTTTCCCTAGGTGTTTTAGTGCAACCGAGTCTTAGACGCAACCCTAGTTCAAAAATTTTGCATTTGACAAGAGGTTATGGCCCCGAAAGCTTGAATCTTAGTTGTAGCTAAGAATGTTGAGTCTATGAATTCTAAGTACAAGCTACCTCCTACAAAGGTATATGAACCAAATATGATGGGAGAACTTTCATCCATTCCAGACAAAGTTCTATTGATTGAAGACATGTGAACTTTCACCCATTGCAAGGTTGAGGAGATATGTGAAGCAGAGATTGATGCAGCTTATCAGAAGTTAAGTGCAAATGGAAAACTGATGAGTGATCATGTTCATCTAGAGTCAAAAGGTTTGACACATGCCTTGCATATCCTAAAGGTATTTAAAAATTAATGGATAAGCATGGTACTTAGTCAATTACATGACCAATTTATGTGGCTAGATCAACCTGTGAAGATCACAAAGGATGTGTTACATATTGTAACTAGTTACCCAATTTGAGACAAGCCTAAAGCAATCAGACAGACTTAGAATATCAAGCTAAGTGAGCTAACCAAAGCCAAATAGGATGGGAGAGGTATGAGTATTTCTATCATTGAAGACCCCAAGTTTAAGGTTGCATGCAACATCTTGTCCTACCGATTATTCCAATCATCCAGAGTGGACAGTGTACCTTGTGGAGCTATAGATCTGGCTTATAACATTGTAAAGAAAGACATGCAGATCAAACTATGTGAGATACTGTTGAAACAACTTGAAGACAACATGAACACTATAAGGAAAGCCAAGACAAACACATTTAAGTTTGGTTCACTACTGGTTTGCATATACTTTTACTTTGAGAACTTCTTTCCATCTATTGTAAATGTGAAATTGAGTGTTGATAAACCAGTCATTTATCAAATCAGTGAATACATAAAAAGTCTAGGAGAGAATATTGACATTGTTATGAATGATTACTTGTCTAATTTCCAAACAATAATGCATCATAAATTTAGAGTTCCACCTCAATTAGTGGAGAAATATCATGATTCTATCTATTTTGAGGTAGACACCGGCTCATGTTTTATCAATACAGTCGATCCTAGGAGCATATGTCTAGATCCTATGGGATATGAGATGGATAAAGACTTTGTATCTCAACAAATCAAAACTCTCTTAGCTAAGCTTGTTTATAAAAGAACCAAGAGGTATGGAACATATGAAGATGTTAAGGCTAAGATTAAGCAAGGTATCTTAGTACCTAAGATTCAAAGAAAATCTAGCAAGAGGAGTGCTAATCTGACTAAGAATTTGGGAACTGATAATGAAGAAGATGAGGCAAAAACCTCTAGAGTGGAAGGAAATAAACCACAAGTATTGAAGCCTCCACCGAGCCCCAAATCTACTAGATCATCTGCAAGGTCTACAATGTCACCGAAAGTAAAGAAGAATTTTTTTGAACCAAAAGAAATGATATATGTAAGAGGCAAGAAGGAAAGCACTAGACCAAGGAGAAAATTCAAGCTACCACCAGATACTAACTCAGAAACTGAAGAATTGAGCAAACCCAAAGTTGTGAAGTGTTGATGTTTTGTAGCTTCTGCCAGATAAATCTTATGAGACTATATATATATATATATATCTATGTGTGTGTGTGAGAGAGAGAGAGATAGAGAGAAATATAATATATATAGATATATATCTAAAATAGTATTAGGAGAAATTAATATAATAATGATTTAGAGATATTACATGTGTGTATATATATGTGTGTAGTTTCATAATCAATTGTCATTATATTACTCTCATAATAATGAATAGACATGTCCCATGAAGGGACATGTCTCTCCTATCCTCGTTCTCAATATAAATGAAAGAGAAAATGTTGCATTTGGAAAACACATACAACATAGAGTGCTATTAAATTTGCAACTACCCTAAAACTTAACATGGTATCAAAGCCAGACTGCAAATGTAAGGGAGTAGTTTGTTGATGGTGAATGTGTGACTGTCTCAAAAAATACAGTCTCAGTACAGGGACCATATATCACAAATCCACCATTGGATTTTTTTGAATTTTGGATATGTTGGTGAAAAACTAATTTTAAAGAATCTCACTGGAGATATTGGAGAGAAACTGCAGTTCAAAATTTATAATGGACTTTGTATGGCTCTGTGTGAAATTCCTGAAAGCGGATTTCATTAAAGAGATATATTAATTTTTTATGATCATGGTCAATCATTAACAAAGAAGATTGTATTAAAGGAAGGGTGTCTCTTTCTATAAAGAAATTCATTAATTATAAAGTGTCACCTCTCTTGGAGAAATCAATTCATTTCACAAGAAGACATGAGAATATTTCATAAATATAAGAGTGGAAATTGTACATTGTGGGGGGAATAATAACCTGTATAGTCAGAAAATGGAAGCACTTCCATTATAGACTGGTTTAGCCTTCTAGGTAAGTGGTTTAGGGTCATTTCAAGCACCTTTAATGGGTCTCCAAATTGGATATGGCTTTCCCCCTATTTTTCCCCATTTTCCACTTCTCTACAGCCTGTTTTTTCCATCCTAAACTGCAAATCTAAGACTCTTAACCTCAGGGTCAAGGTCGACCTTTTAGTTCAAGTTTGACCTCAACCCTAACCTAGGTCAAGGTTGACCTTGACCTTAACCTAGGGTCCAAATTTCAAGATCCCATAGTTTCTGGATCTCAGGCTTTGGAAAGATTTAATTCATGCTTCTGAATCAGCTATTTTGGGTTCCAAAATGATGAATTTTAAATTATATTTAATATAGGTCCACTTCTAAGGGTATAGGTCTAATGGGAATTCAATTCTCTTATGTATTCCTCTTTATAAGATTGTGCCCTATTTTCATATAAAAGGAAGCCTTCTTGATGCATTTCCTCCTGCATAAAACTATCAACCCTAGGATCTTGATGATCCAATCTTCATTTTATTATTCAAATAATTTAATAGAGGCATATCTTTCACAAGATCAATCAACAACAAAAATTTTCTTTGGTTCTTTTAACAAACAACTTCAAAACTATCACACATATCTATCCTACAATCATTTATTCATAACTTTTGAACCAGATATCATATTGCAAATCCCTTTGAAATACCTCTAGATAATTAGGTTCCTAAAAAAATATCCAAAACTTATACAAATCCAATCTTTCAATAAAAATTTATGATCTATATACCAAGACTCATTATCCTGTCATAAAATAGAAACACTTCTCTCCAAATCCGTCTAGGGTATCACATATATTTCAAAAAAGAAATCCATTTTGAATAAGAAAAAATCCATTTGAAACCTATATGAATATATTTTACTAAAATGTAAGAAACATATTTTTCCCATTTTTAAATCATGAGATAATCAGAAATCATTGACTATCACTCCATTGCAAACCATTTAAAACCAGTTCTTACCAAGAACACTCCAAATTTCACAAATATTCATCAAAATAACTAAGACCAAATGGAAATGAAATATTATTCATATATAATTCCAATGAATCCAACTAGAACTTGAGATTCATCCATATGTGTCCATACCAAATAGTACAACATGACTATTCTCAGGAATCCTGGAAACTGCAAACAATAACCTTTCCCAAAATGTGCATAACTTATTCATTTTTTAATGAAATTGAACCAAATAAAAAGTATGAGAAGGATAATTCATTTTAATTTAAAAATATTATAAATATATAGGGTTTTCAGGCTGTACATGGCCGTACAAGGCCTGAAAACAGCAACATAACAGAAAACACCAATCAAAATGCAAGTTTAAAACAAACCAATTTGTTCCCAAAATGTTCTCTTCCTTCTCTATTCTTCCAAATAATGATTTTGTTTGACCAATACAAAATATTTATACATATTTTTGTAGTTATAAACTACCCAACAACCCTTATAACCTTTCATATTCTCTTTTACAACTTTAATGCATTTTTGCATTGTTTCTTTTTTTGCAACTTTCTATGCATTTTGACAATTTTTGTGACACTTTATAAAAATGACTCCACACTTTGTAAAAATACCATAGACATGTCCAAATAATATATTTAATTCCTTTGACATAATTTCTATCCTTTTCATGGCCTTTTATGCAATTTTGACCTTTTGACCAAACTAGGTTCTAAATGGACAACTATGAAAAACCTTTACAAAAATGGCTCATTAGCCTTACATTATGATTCAATGGAATAACAATAACATGAATACATAATGGATGATTACATTCAAAAAAAAAATTATCCTCCTGGTATATATCCTTATGCCCAGGTGCTCCTGCACCATACTCCCGGCCTTCAAAAGTTTCCAAGTCCCTTGGAAATATGGAACCAGTAACCTGCAAACAAATTATACCAAAACCTTGTCATTTGTCTTCATTTACCTCATCCTCTTCATGCCACTTTCCTCAAAAAAATTTTCTTCAAGGACACAAGACTGTCCTTTCAATCTTCTTTTCTAATGCCCTGAACATCAATGGTTGCAACTCAAAGGTTCCCAAAAATCCACCACACCTCTTGCTGCTACACAACTACCAACATACTACCATCTTACCCATCTAAGACCCTTGAAGATGCACTACCACCCTCTCTTAGTGGCTTCTCTCTTTGCACCTTCTACCCAAATTCATCTTGATGGAGACAATATCAAGACCCCTTCTTAGGTCTTCCACACACACCTTCATAAACTTCCTTATTGCAGCTTTGATGGATAATAACCTTGCAACCAAAACAAGCACACAAACCACAAACAACCAACCCAGATCTTTTGTTGGGCTCTGATACCAATTGATGCATTTCCTCCTACATAAAACTATCAACCCTAGGATCTTGATGATACAATCTTCATTTTATCATTCAAATAATTGAATAGAGGCATATCTTTCACGAGATCAATCAACAAAAAAATGTTTCTTTGGTTCTTTTAACAAACAACTTCAAAACTGTCACACGTATCCTGAAATAATTTATTCATAACTTCTGAACCAGTTATCATATTTAAAATCCCTTTGATTTTCCTCTAGGTAATTAGGCTCCTCAAAACATATCCAAAACTTAGACAAAATAAATCTTTCAATAAACATTTATGATCTCTGTACCAAGACCCATTTTCCTGTCATAAAATAGAAACACTTCTCTCCAAATCCATCTAGGGTATCATGTATCTTTCACAAAGAAAATCCATTTTGAATAAGACCAAATAAATTTGAAACCTATATGAATCTAGTTTACTAAAATTTAAGAAACATATTTTTACCATTTTTAAATCATGAGATAATCAGAAATCATTGACTGTCACTCCATTGCAAACCATTTAAAACCAGTTCTTACCAAGAACACTCCAACTTTCACAAATCTCCATCAAAATAACTAAGACCAAATGGAAATGAAATATTATTCATATATAGGTCCAATGAATCCAACTAGAACTTTAGATTCATCCATATGTGTCTGTACCAAATAGTACAACATGACTATTCTCAGGAATCCTGGAAACTGCAAACAATAACCTTTCCCAAAATGTGCATAACTTATTCATTTTTTAATTAAATTGAACCAAACCAAAATTATGAGAAGGATAATTAATTATAATTGAAACATATTATAAATATACAGGGTTTTCAGGCTGTACATGGCCATACAAAGCCTGGAAACAGCAACATAACAGAAAACACCAATCAAAATGCAAGTTTAAAACAAACCAATTTGTTCTCAAAATGTTCTCTTCCTTCTCTATTCTTCCAAATAATGATTTGGTTATACCAATACAACATATTTATACATATTTTGGTAGTTATAAACTACCCAACCACCCTTAGAACCTTTCATATTCTCTTTTACAACTTTAATGCATTTTTGCATTGTTTCTTTTTTTGCAACTTTCTATGCATTTTGACAACTTTTATGACACTTTATAAAAATGAATCCACACTTTGTAAAAATACCCTAGACATGTCCAAATAATATATTTAATTCCTTTTACATACTTTCTATCCTTTTCATGGCCTTTTATGCAATTTTGACCTTTTGACCAAACTAGGTTCTAAATGGACAACTATGAAAAACCTTTACAAAAATGGCTCATTAGCCTTACATTATGATTCAATGGACTCACAATAACATGAATACATAATGTATTATTACATTCAAAATGTTCATTATCCTCCTGGTGTATATCCTTGTGCCCAGGTGCTCGTACACCACTTCTCTCATTTTCTCTAACCACAAGCAACCATCATCAAGCATAATCACAAGCACTCAAGACTTGAAGAGACAAGCTAATAAGAAATATTTGAAGCAAGAATCTACTCTCAAGCATTCAAGCATCCAATTCATAAAGGATATCCATTGGTATCCATTGAAGGATTCAAAGCTCTATGGAGCTCTCTTGTTGAAGATTTCTCCATCCACATTCTTCCAAGCTTCTTCCTATTCCAAGATTCATTCAAGATTGGTGTTGAAGATCTACATGTAATTGATTTGAGGCATCCTAAATTCTAAATTTTACATCCATTTGGTGCATACATACTTTTGGATCCACAGATTTGAATCCACCACAAGGGCTTCTATACAAACAAGGTGAATTTGTTTATTTACTTTGTTTACTTATGAAATTTCAATTCAATTTTAAGGTTAATTCCAAAACTAGGGTTTGACCAAGGAAAACCCCTCTGCCTCCCAAAAAAACAAACTATTTTTTCTACAAGTACAGGTTCAAGATAACAAATTAAAGTTTCGATCTGAATACCCTTTTCGGCAAACTTTCAAGATCTACGAACAGATTTTCTGTCGGAGCTGTGCAGGTCCAGGTCAACTTTTTGGGGTCAAGGGTGACATTTTGGGGTCGAGGTTGACCCTGACCTAGGTCAAGGATGACCTCAACCCTAACCTAGTTCAGAATCAAAAATTTTGGGTCAAGGTCGACATTCTCAACTAGGTCAAAACCAACCTTTGTCAGAATAAAAAAAGATTTCTAAGTTTTGTAGATCTCGCAGTTTTGGTTCAGGATAGCAGAAATCAACAGTTTATGAAACCGTCTGACAGGGTTTTCAGTAAGTTCTTTTTTAAAGGTATGTATTTTATTCCATTTTCATTTGCAATCATTTCCAGATTTACACCCCTTATCAAATACAATTAAATGTAAGTTAGATAATATGTGTATAGGGACACTTTTATGAGAAAATCTTCATTGCTCTAAACCCTATCCATATTTTCTTCTTTACATTTTGGTGAACCCGCGATAGAAAAATCTTTCTTTTTGGTGTTAGATTTGTATCTTATGTATTTAAAAGTAGATTTCTTTTATGCTCTTGCATTTATATGTCAAAAATAAATAAAAATCACAAAATTTCTTTAAAAATACAAAAACATTTACATTTTTTATCATGCATTTCATTTGAATGCATTTGGATATATCTAGATCTATTTTCTATGCATTTCTTTATTCGTTATTATGTTGCCCAAGTTTAACAAGTATTTTCCAAAACTTTTACAATGTGCTTTATTGATAGGGATGATAATCCTCCTATTTGGGATGAACCTTTGGATTTGGATTTTGATTACTCTCTTCCTCATGAATCCATTGTGGATGATTCTACTTTTTGGGATGAACCCTTGGATAAATACATTGATTTATCCCCTCCTCGTGAAGATGTTGAAGATTTGCTTTTGTGCAAATAATTGATTGTATGTTTGTCATTGATGAAAACATATAATATACAGTAGTATTCTATATGAAATTATCAGTACATATGTTTTGGAGATATGTGTGTTTATTTCCATGGTTTATACATGTTCTAGATGCTATGTGCATTCACGCCGAGTCAGATATGAAGTTTCAGTTGAGTTATGTTAATCAGTTATGACAGTTACAGAGACTGAAGACTATCTGTGAAGAGCCGATGTAATTACATTATTTCTTGAGTTGCACCTATCTTTGGTATATGCATTTTTATATTCATGTTGATTTATGAGTTAGATAATTATCTAAAGGCACCAAACATGTTCTATCATAATCATGAAGTTGGAGTTAATTTGGTGTAGCCGACTTTGTGAAGCGTCACATCTATTTAGTTTAGGTTGTGTGATTCTAATCAGGTTGCATGATTAATGTGGTTGACTAAATAATTACTAAATAAACTCCTAAAGCTGATGGATTTCACATCCTTTGGAGAAGATACTTATAGTAGTTCATTTAATGAACGCTAAGTGTGAATGATGAGAAAAAAGATAGAAAAAGTATAGAACAGAATGTCCATTGTTTTGGGATAGTAGAGACATCTCATTCATCAAGAAAATATCTATGTGAAGAAGAAGTGGAAGTATACTACACACTAGAAATGATCAAGAAATTAGGTCTACTCAAACAGTTCATCTATCAGATATAGTGCATATCTATTCTACTGAAGGTTGTAGCCTTCGTCATTTTAGCAAGAGATTTTGGATAGTGAGTCCTCACCCCTAACAGGGTTACTTGTAAAAGACTCCTAATAGGGTCTGACCTTTAACATGGTCTCTGTACTTATTGCATTGTAAAGAACAACTCCTAACAAGGTTGCAAGATCTCCTAACAAGGATAATTATACTCAAGTATAGTTCTTTGTGGGTTCTAATTCCCACCGGGGTTTTTACCTATTTGGTTTCCCCATAACCAAAATTGTTGTGTTCTCTATTGTGTTATATGAATGTGCATTTTCTTTATGTTAATTGATATCTAAGTAAAGAAAAGAATTAAAGTAGCTGATAAATGATTCACCCCCCCCCTCTCAGTTATCCTTGGGACAATTCCAACAGAAGATGATTTGATACAAGAGGGTGATTTATTAATGGATGACATATTCATGCATGATGGTGAATCTTTTTCTAAAACACAGTCCCCTTATGTAGAAATTTTAGAGAAAGAAGAAAACATTATAGATGCTTTACCTCCATTTGGTATTCCTTCTAGTGATGAAGCATTAGCAGAGAATGATATGAATTCCCTTAATGTTCTCCCTCTTAGTGATGATCTTATGGAGAATCAAGATCCTCCCTCATCTCCTCCTAGGATGTATTCTTTTCTTCCTTCTTATGAACATGTTTCTATTGTTGAGACAACTAACATGGTTTATCCAAAACCCTTGTTGACTATCAAAGGTAAACCTATGGAATCTTTAGAATTTTTCAATGATCAATATTCGATAGCTCACACCTATCATACAAGGAATAACCCTCAACCTAATCTGGTGGTTCCTACTTCTTTACTACCTTCTCAACCCATTCTTCCTCCTCCACCCTATCTTCCTAGCATGGAGTATGATATGATAAACCAATTGTGCAATACCCTTGCCAATATTTCTTTATGGGAGGTTCTTCAAACTTCACCTACCTACCATGAAGCCTTAAAAAAATCTCTAGCAACTCTTTCCACTCCACCTCCTAATCAAGAGAACATCAATGCCTTCTTACAATGCATGCATGCTACCCTGGGTCCTCCTGACATTGTTTTTACTCAAAGGGATTTACCTTCTATATAAATATAGAATCAATATGATGCCCTTATAGTTGTTGTTACTATCAATAAGAGTATCATTCGTAAGACCTTGATTGATAATGGATCTAGGCTTAATATTAGTAGTATGGACATTCTCAAAGCAATTAAATCCAATCTTTCAACTATTCAACCTAATAATAATCATATATGTGGCTTTGATAACATTAATAAGAAAACTTTGGGCATCATTACCTTACCTATAAAAGTAGGTCCGGTCATCCTGAATACTCCTTTTCATTTTTTTCCTGGACCTCTTAATTATAACTTACTTTTGGGTAGACCTTGGTTTCATGAGATGCATGTTGTTCCTTCCACCCTTCACTGTAAAGTCAAGTTTATTCACAACAACATGGTGTATACACTTCATGTGTATGATGCGCCAAATCCTTGTTTGAATATTCAAACCCACCATACTCCTATTTCTAATAGTAATCCTTCTTCCTCTAATGCTCTTCCTGGAAATGATTAGGGAACCTTGGATTTTAATCCTACCTTTATTGGAGAGTATAAAGTTTCAAATCTTGATTTTATGAAGCAACAAAGAGAGTTTGAACAAAAAGTTTTTGCTTCTACTTCTAATACCCTTCATAATAAATTTGTAGTTACTTCTACCTACTATGAATCTTTCAAACCTAGTAATGATGGCATAGTGACTATTGAAGTTCCATTGAATCCTTTTGATATGGATTCTTGTTATGGTCATGGTTATCATTTACTAGTTAAACAAGGATTCTATGGTCAAGGATGTGGTAAGCATAAACAGGGAATTCAAATGCCCTTACAGAATGGGCGGCATGAGCATTTTTATGGATTGGGATTTAATCCTCAAAAATGCATCAATGTTACCAACATCTCAAATAATACTTCAAAACATGATGAACCTATCATGGAATTTGACCAAGAAGTTATTTTGCCTAAACTCATTCGTGCTAAGATGATTGCTAGACCTAAACGCAAAAAGAAACATAGTCCACACTTGAATACTTCTCCTTTTTGTTTATATCATAGATTTCATGATCACTCTACTAATTAATTGCAAGCTTTACATTATAAGATTAGGCATCTCATTGATAGTAAAGTTATTTATTTAACATGTGGAAATGAGATATATTTCAATCCTATTTTCTCTAAATAACATTTATACTCCACATTATGTAAACAATGTTAGCCTAATCCTTGGGGGCTCATTGTCTTGCATAGTGTTGTGAGCGATATAATAGGTCCCCTTTCATCCTTGTTCCTATGCTTGGGGGGCAAGGATGTGATCCCCTTCTTTTCTGTCTTTTCGTGATCCACTTTTCCCTTGGTTACGTAGTATCTATCTATTATGTGATATCCATCATACATGAAAATTTTGGTTTGCATTGAGGATCTATGTCCTTGATCATAAAATATTTCCTTGTTTGACATGGGGTTTTCATGCTTGATAAATCTCTCACCTTGGAAACTGGATAGTGTGTTATCCCTCACAAGGGTTACTTTGTCACTTCTTGCATCATATCTCTTTGCATTCATCCCTTCCATGGCCTCATAGGAGTTGTGACCTTCTTGGCTTGGACTGGGTGTTGTCTATGGATATTTTATTGATGTTGAAGAGGGATTTTTCCTTGTTCATTTCTTTCCTTAACATGTCAAAATAGTATGTACTTTTCCATCTTAAGGAGGGAGGCATATATATGGCCTCCCTCATTTTATATTATGCATTTTTGTTCTAACCTTTTATTTTGTAGCATGCTAAATCCTCTAAAGATAATGCACATAAGTTGCTAAATCTTGAAGAGATATGCATTCAATTACAAATCAATATGCTAAATCCTTGGAAGGTAACGCACATAAGTTGCTAAATCCTAAAGAGATACACATTTTACAAATGTATTCCATGGTGATATGAGGATATAGGTCCATGGGTACTTCATAAAAGCTGTCAGAAGACACACTACATAGATGCACAAAGCTTCCATAAGGTGCATAACTTAATTGGGTGACTATCAAGTGCTTTCTTGGTGGGTCGTCCTATCCTTTTTGTGGTTCACAGTGAGATACACACATCTTACTAGGTGAGCTAACCACTCCTCTCTCTCTCTCTTTCTCTTTGACTGGTGATGTCTCTCTTATCATGATCTTAGGGTTGATAAATACTTAAATTCCCTTGGGGCTTGAGGATTCCATTGTCCCTTTTGATTGTAATAAGATTATCTTTTCTTTATGATCTCCTTTACCAAGAGTTTGTATTGATTCCATACTCTTGCTAAAGTGGGGGCTAAATGTATAGTCACAAAATGGAAGAACTTCCATTGTAGACTGGTTTATCCTTTCAAGTAAGTGGTTTGGGTTCATCTCAAGTGCCTTGAATGGGTCTCCAAATTGTATCTGGCTTTCCCCCTATTCTGCCCCATTTTCCACTTCTCTCCAGCCTATTTTTGGCATCCTAAACAGCAAATCTGAGATTCTTGACCTCAGGGTCAAGGTCAACCTTGACCCTAACCTAGGTCAAGGTTTACCTTGACCCTAACCTAGGGTCCAAATTTCAAGATCCCATAGTTTTCAGATCTTGGGCTTCGGAAAGATTTAATTCTCGCTTCCGGGTCGGCTGTTTTGGGTTCCAAAATGATGACTCTTAAATTATATTTAATATAGGTCCACTTCTAAGGGTATAGTTCTAATGGGAATTTAATTCTCTTATTTATTCCTCTCTAGAATATTGTGCCCTAGTTTCATATAAAAGTAAGCCTTCTCCTCTCATTTTCTCTAACCACAAGCAACCATCATCAAGCATAATCACAAGCACTCAAGACTTGAAGAGACAAGATAAGAAGCAAGATTTGAAGCAAGCATAAACTCTCAAAAATTCAAGAATTCAAGCATCCAATTCATCAAGGAGATCCATTGGTATCCATTGAAGGATTCAAAGCTCTATGGAGCTCTCTTGTTGAATATTTCTCCATCCACATTCCTCCAAGCTTCTTCCTATTCTAAGATCCATTCAAGATTGGTATTGAAGATCTACATGAAATTTATTTGAGACATCCTACATTCTACATTCTACATCCATTTGGTGCATACATACTTGTGGATCCACGGATTCAAATCTACCTCAAGGGCTTCTATACAAACAAGGTGAATTTTTTCATTTACTTTCTTTACTTATGCAATTTTAATTCAATTTTAAGGTTAATTCCAAAACTGGGGTTTGACCAAGGAAAACCCCTCCCCCCCCCCCTCCCCCAAAAAAAACACCATTTTTATTGTAGGTACAGGTTCGGGATAGTGAATTAAAGTTCATATCTGAATACCCTTTTCGGCAAACTTTCAGGATCCATGAATAGATTTTTCATCAGAGCTGTGCAGGTCCAGGTCAACTTTTTGGGGTCAAGGGTGACATTTTGGGGTCGAGGTTGACCCTAACCTAGGTCAAGGATGACCTCAACCTTGACCTAGGTCAGAATTGGAAATTCTAGGTCAAGGTGACATTCTAAACTAGGTCAAAATTGACCTTTCTCAAAGTAAAAAAAATTCTAGGTTTTGTAGATCTCTCAGTTTCGGTTCAAGATAGTTGAAATCAATAGTTTTTGAGATCGTCTGACAGGGTTTTTAGCAAGTTCTTTTTCAGAGGTATGTATTTTATTCCATTTTCCTTTGCAATCATTTCCATATTTACACCCCTTATCAAATACAATTAAATGTAAGGTAGATAATATGTGCATAGGGACACTTTTATGAGCAAATCTCCATTGCTCTAAACCCTATCCATATTTTCTTCTTTACATAACCAATGTTACATTCCCATTTGAACCATCTTTAGTGGGGAGATGATTCAAAGGGGAGATGTCACTCAAATAATATGAGAAGGTGTTTTTTGATTTGATGTATATGGACCTTCATTGAAGCAACTTGTGTCAAGGATGTTGATGTGCAGATAAGTATCTATTATCCTTGAATATTACATTTATCTGCTCGTTGTAGTCTTTGTGTCATCTATAGTTATATGCATACTATAAGAGATATTTGCCTTAATCTTTTATGGAGATGCTCTTGCAAGAAAAAAAGATTGATATCAGATTCAGAGGGATTCTGATACTTTAGAGGTTACTTTGGACGAGGAGCTCATAAGATTGATATTAGACTCAACAGGAGTCTGACAGTTTATCTTAAGCAATCTTGGATGAAAAAGATCAACAAATTGATATATTCTCAATGAGTTCTTCTCTATGAGAGAAGTTTGAGGTGAAATCCCTTGTTTCCACCCTCTGCATTGAGGCATGGTGGATTTCATATGTGTGACTCTGTGTTTTTTAATGGGACTAGCCCTGTGTAAATCATGAGGAAGTGACGACTTCCAAATGATTATCACTTGTATTTGTAAAATTTATTGGACGGTGACGATCTTACAATAACTTGACCTTCTATTGTGATAGAAATCTTGTGATGGCTAAAACAGATCATAATAGATAGAACTTGTGGATAGAAATATCGACTGAGGCAATCCACATTAAAGCTTGAGAAGCTTGTGGATAGAATAGTCGATTGAGGTAATCCACCCAAAAACTTGTGGATAGAATCGTCGATGGAGGAAATCCACTCTAAAGCTCATGAGTTTGTGGATAGAATCATTGATGGAGGAAATCCACACAAAATATTGTGGATAGAATCATCGATGGAGGCAATCCACCTGAGAGCTGGAGGATAGAATCGCCGATGGCGGCAATCTACCTGAGAGCTTGTGGATAGAATCATCGATGGAGGAAATCCACATCTTGAGACTATATTTTTAATGATTACATCATGGGGATGATGATTTTATTGCTTACATCATATGAGTGATGTTGACATTTATCCTCCCTAGCTAAGATGGAGTGTTGATGTTTGTAGCAACATATATACAAAGAGATCGATGCTCTCAATATCATGTAATGATATTTTTATGAATCTATTTGTTATGGTGAATATCATGAGACTTGATATCACTGGTCATACCATATCTATGATATCATAGTATTGTGATATCAAAATAAAACTTTCACAATTAACTTTGTGTTTCTCTCTTGAATGGATTTTATCCTCCCTAGCTAAGAGGGAGTGTTGATGCTTTGCAGTTTTTGTCGGATAAATCCTATGAGACTATTGAATATATATATATATATAGATATATATCTAAAATAGTATTAGGAGAAATTAATATAATAATGATTCATAGATATTATGTGTGTGTATGTGTGTGTATTTATTTATTTATTAATGTAGTTACATAATCAATTGTCGTTATATTAATCTCATAATAATGAATAGACATGTCCCATGAAGGGGCGTGTCTCCTATCCTCATTCTCAATATAAATGAAAGAGAGATTTATACATTTGGAAAACACATACAACATAGAGTGCTATTACATTTTCAGCTATCCTAAAACTTAACATGAAGAACAAGCCTCCACCACCAGGAAGTCTAGATGAAATGTTAGACACAATGAAGAAGCATGGATCATTCAGAGAAATGAAGCAAGAAAATTATAAAACTCAAAGAAAAGATAACAAGGTAAAAATTGAATATGCAATTGTTTACTCTTTACACAAATTTAGATACACACAACTTGAAGTTATCAATTTTTTTCCTACAGAGTTATACAACAACATAGATGCAAGATGAAAATATGCTATGAATGCAAAAAAAAAAAAAAACGAGACAAAGATATCTTGTGATAACTATACCAAATCTATCTATTGAAGAAATTGAGGATACCTTGAAACAAAACTCTAAACGATTCCTTGTTAAGGATAGATCTTTAAGGATTCTAACAGAAGAATTGGAGAGATTACAGTTGGAAATCAATGCAAAATGGAGAGAGATATTCGACATTGAAGAGCCTAAATCTCAAGTTGAAAAAGAAAAAGAGAACACAACCAATGAAGTTGCCAAAGATGATCAAGGTAATAATAATCCTATTGATCTGAAAATTGGCACTGACGAAATTGTTATTGAGGATATTACAGACTATTAAGAAATGTAGATCTGAAGATAATGTATAAACTAATATGTAGTAGAATTCAATTGCCTTGGTGATTGATTGATTCTACTGTATAGTCAAAAAATGGAAGCACTTCGATAAGAGACTGGTTTAGCCTTTTGAGTGAGTGGTTTGGGGTCATGACAAGTGCCTCTGAATGGGTTCCTGATCTTGACATGGCTTCCCCCATGACCTGCCTTTCTAACCTCCATTTTATGACCTAAATTCTACATTATGGGTCTCTGACCTATGATCCTAGGATCTGAGGACAAGGTTGACCTCCTAGGACAGGGTCGACCTCAACCCTTTCCTAGGATAGGGATGACCTCGGCCCTGTCCCAGGGTCCAAATCCTGGGAACTTTTGGTTTCCGTGATGTCGATCTTCACAAAAAAAATTCTCCCACTTCCGGGTCAGCTGTTTTAGGTTCCGAATTGGTTGATTCCTAAATTATATTTAATATAGGTCCTCTCCTAGGGGTAAAGGCTTAAATGATGATTTAATTATCCTATGTAGGCATCCTTAGAATATTGTGCCCTAGTTTCATATAAAAGGGAGCCTTCTCCTCTCATTTTCTCTAAGCATGAATAACCATCATCAAGCATCATTAGGCAATTGAGAAGGATTTTCAACTGCAATTCAAGCAAGCTAAGGATAAATATTTCAATCATCCATCCATTCTCAAGCATTCAAGCATCCATTTTCATGAAGGAGATCCATTGGAGGCCATTGAAGGATTCAAGCTAAAAAGTGCCCTTTTGGTGATCTCTCCATCCATCTTCTTCCAAAGCCCTTGTCAAGTTCAAGAATCCATTCAGGACTTGGTGTTAGAGATCTACAAGCAAGAGATTGAAGACATCCTTCCATTCTACATTCCATGTTTTGAAGCATACTTTTGGATCCACGGATTCGAATCCACCACAAGGACATTACAAGCAAGGTGAATTTATGTGTTTGCTTTGTTTATCTCTGTAATTTCAATTATATTATAAGGTTAATTCCAAAACTGGGGTTTGACCAAGGCAAACCCCTTTCCCCCAACAAATAAACATTTTTCTTGTAGGTACAGGTTTGGGACTGTAAATCCGAGGCTAGATTTGGATACCCTTTTCAGATTTCTTTCAGTTTGTGTGAACAGGGACACTTTCAGAGTTGAGCAGATCGAGTTGGAAAAAGTGGTATAGGGTCAACCTTTTTCATAAGATGACATCGGAACAAAAAAAAATTTCTGGGTTTTGTCTTTCTCTCTGTTCCGGTTTGGTATCAACTATCAGCATCTCCAAAAATAGTCTACAGATCTCAGAAAATAGCAATCTTTGATCTGCCACTTTGGAAGGTTGGTACTTTCTCCTATTCTTTTCAATTACTGTTAATCATATTAATCAATCAATTTATAGAATTTAAGATCCCCTTTCTTGGTCTCTTTCCAAATATTGGATTCATTTGTGTATTAACCCTTTTGGGGTTGATCAAAATCGGATCTCCTATTTGTGTATTTGAGGGTGAAAGAAA
The DNA here is from genome assembly GCA_018584345.1 of Thuja plicata. NCBI lineage: Eukaryota > Viridiplantae > Streptophyta > Pinopsida > Cupressales > Cupressaceae > Thuja > Thuja plicata. The sequence goes on from MU223739.1 coordinate 2,084,448, forward strand.
GGAGCATCTTATCTTCCCTTAATCACAATCACAATTGCAATATACAATCAACATGAATAAAAATTAACAATTCAAACCCTCCTAAACCATAATTCTCTTCTTTACATTTTGGTAACATAACAACATTCATCATCAATCCATCATTCATCTATCTAAATTTTTTTATGATACATCTACAAAAACATATTTGTATTTATATATAGAATCTATAATGAATAGTTGTGACTATTCATTATAGAGAGATGTGGTTGTTGATACTAAATGAAGTGACTGTTCATTATGAGTTTGTTCCAATATATATTTATCAGAGAAATATATATATTAACAATTATTATTAATATTATATATATACATATATATAATATATGCATAGTTAAACATGAACGAACAATATGTTAACACTCCCTCTTGAGA